>CM047749.1:27142413-27147413 GCA_026225825.1 Pistacia integerrima
CCCACGGTTAATGGCAGAGGGCCGAGTATCACTAGGCCTACGGTGCAAGCCAACAACTTTGAGATTAAGCTGGCAATCATTCAGATGATCCAGCAGTCGGTAAGGTTTAATAGTGATTTGAAGGAAGATCCTAATCAGCATATTGCAAATTTCTTGGAAATTTGTGACACCTTCAAATCGAACGGAGTGTCAGATGATGCCATTAGGTTGAGGTTATTCTCATTCTCATTGGAGAATAAAGCAAAGGGGTGGTTAATGGCACTACCACCGGGAACTATCACAACTTAGAATGATCTAGCACAGAAGTTCCTTACCAAGTTCTTCTCTCCAGCTAAATCGTCAAAACTCAGAAATGATATCTCATCATTTCTACAAGATGAGTCCGAGTCATTGTATGAGGCTTGGGAAAGATACAAGGAGTTAATGAGGAAATGTCCACAACATGGGTTGCCAGTTTGGCTTCAAGTCCAAACATTCTATAATGGACTGATTGGTAATGTGCAAACCATGGTGGATGCAACATCAGGAGGAGCCTTGCACAATAAGACACCAGAGGAGGCTTATGAGTTGCTTGAGGTTTTGGCAAGCAACGACTATCAAAGACCAAATGGGAGAGTAATACCAAGAAAATCTTCAGGTCTTCATGAAGTTGATGCCTTCACAGCCATCTCAGCTCAACTCACGACTTCAAAAATAGTTGGGAACTATGAAGGTAAACTCTATTCAAGCACCTCAACTAACTTGTGATTTTTATGCAGGAAACCATGTGAGTAGCGAGTGTCAAGTTGGGAACACATTTGCTTCATCATCTTCATCAACGGAGCAAGTGAATTACTTGGCAGGAAATCAGAGACAACCAAACAACCTATACTCCAACACATATAACTCGGGGTGGAGAAATCATCCAAATCTGGCTTGGGGCAATCAGAACTAGCAAAATAATCAATGGAACCAAAGGACATTGCCAAACAACCAACTAGGGGTGAATAATCAACCGACATATCCAAGAGTGACAAAATTGGAAGATATGTTTGGGAAATTTATGCAGGAGATCATGGGATTCATAAATGAGATGAGGACAAATTTTAGAAATCAAGCGGCGTCCATTCGGAATCTTGAGGTACAAATGGGCCAATTGGCCAAGAAGTTAAATGAGAGACCGCAGGGTTCCTTACCAAGCAATACAGTCACTAACCCATGTGAGCAAGCAAATGCCATTATTTTGAGGAGTGGGACAGTTTTGGAAGAGGTTGAACAAGCTGGACAGAAAGAAACTGAAAAGGAAGAATCTGAAGAGGAAGTTGATGAAGAGGAACCAAGTGGTTTGGAGGAAGAGAAAAAGAAAAAGGATGAAAGGCAAAAGAAGAAGGAGAAATTGCCATTCCCCGAGATACCACCAGAGTTGGCACATCACACCTCACCCGTGCCTTTTCCTCAGAGATTGAAGAAAAAGAATCAGGATAAGCAATTTTCAAAGTTTATTGAAATTTTTAAAAAAATTGCATATTAACATTCCTTCTGCAGATGCATTGCAACAGATGCCAAGTTATGCGAAGTTCCTTAAGGAAATCTTATCGAACAAAAGGAAGTTAGAAGATGAGGAAACGGTGATGCTCACGAAGGAGTGCAGTGCCATCCTCCAGAAGAAGTTACCCCCGAAGCTCAAAGATCCAGGGAGTTTTACTATTCCTTGTATTATAGTAGATATTACGTTTGATCATGTTTTGTGTGATCTAGGAGCTAGTATTAATTTGATGCCCTTTTCTGTTTTCAGGAGATTGGGAATTGGTGAAGTGAAGCCAACGACCATGTCGTTGTAACTAGCGAATAGGTCAATAAAACACCCGAGGGGGATAGTAGAGGATGTATTGGTGAAGGTGGGCAAGATAATTTTTCCAGCAGATTTTGTGGTGTTGGACATGGAAGAGGATAAGGAAATTCCTATGATTTTGGGCTGACCATTCTTGGCCACGGGGAGAGCACTTATTAATGTGCAGGAAGGAAAGTTACTGTTGAGAGTTCAAGATGAAATAGTAACTTTCAATGTCTTTGAGGCGATGAAGTTTCCGTCTGAAACAGATTCATGTTTTAGTGTCGATGTGGTGGACAAATTGGTTGAGGAATCTATGGAAGAAAACACCCCACAATTACCTCTAGAAGCATGTATAGCCAAATCCAAAACAGTAGAGGTAGATGATTTGGCGAGTAATGAATGTGCTAGGTTGTTAGAAGCACTTCAACCGATTGATGAGAGTCAGGATTTAGAATTTAAGGAGTTTGATTTCAAAAAAGAGAAGGAAAAGGAAAAAAATGAAGAACCTCCAAAGCTTGAGTTAAAACCTTTACCTTCCCACCTCAAATATGTATATCTTGGGGACTTAGAAACCTTCCCAGTGATCATTAGTTCAGGATTGAGTAAATTGGAGGAAGAGCGGTTGATTAGGGTGTTGAGGGAACATAGACTAGCAATTGGATGGACCATTTCGGACATTAGAGGTATCTCGCCATCATTTTGCATGCATAAGATACTCATGGAGGATGATTTTAAGCCTAGGGTGCAACCACAACGGAGATTGAATCCTTCGATGAAGGAAGTGGTGAGAAAGGAGGTGGTGAAACTCTTAGATGCGGGGATTATTTATCTTATTTTCGATAGCCCATGGGTGAGGCCGGTACAAGTGGTTCCGAAAAAGGGAGGTATCACGGTGGTAAAGAATGAGAGTAACAAGTTGATACCAACGAGGACGGTGATGAGCTGGAGAGTGTGCATTGATTACCGGAAATTGAATGAGGTGACAAGGAAGGATCATTTTCCATTGCCTTTCATTGATCAGATGTTGGAGAGGTTGGCAGGACATGCCTATTACTGTTTCCTGGATGGGTATTCAGGATATAACCAGATTGTCATCGCTCCTGAGGATCAAGAGAAGACGACATTCACTTGCCCCTACGACACCTTTGGTACCAAAGGATGCCTTTTGGGTTATGCAATACACCAGCAACATTTCAAAGATGCATGATGTCAATCTTTGGAGACATGGTGGAACGGTTTATAGAAGTCTTCATGGATGACTTCTCAGTTTTTGGTTCATCATTTGATAGTTGTCTAACTAATCTTTCTTTTGTTTTGCAGCGATGTAAGGAGACGAACTTGGTGCTCAATTGGGAGAAGTGTCACTTCATGGTCCAAGAGGGAATAGTGCTCGGGCATAGGATCTCCAAGGATGGAATAGAAGTTGATCGAGCAAAGACATAAGTGATTGAGAAGCTGCCACCACCATCAAATGTCAAAGCAGTCTGAAGTTTCTTGGGGCATGTGGGGTTTTACAGACGCTTCATCGAGGATTTTTCTAAGATTTCTAAACCCCTTTGCAATTTGTTGAATAAAAATGTTGTTTTTTACTTTAATGATGATTGCATGCATGCCTTTCTAACTCTGAAAAAATTATTAGTATCTACACCTATTATTGCAATTCCCAATTAGGGACTACCCTTCGAATTGATGTGTGATGCTAGTGATTTTGCTTTAAGGGTAGTTTTAGGACAGAGGAAAAACAAAGTGTTGCATGTAATTCAGTATGCTAGCAAAACAATCGTTGATGCACAATTGAATTACACCACCACTGAAAAAGAATTGTTGGCTGTAGTTTTTGCTTTTGACAAGTTTCGTTCTTACTTGTTAGGTGCAAAGGTGATCGTCTACACGGACCATTTAGCACTAAGGCACCTATTGGCAAAGCAAGAAGCAAAACCTCGGCTGATAAGATGGATTTTACTACTTCAGGAGTTCGAGTTGGAAATTCGAGACAAGAAAGGGTCAGAAAATGTGGTGGCTGATCACTTGTCGAGAATTGAGAGACCAATCAAGGGAAATGAGGAGGAAATGCCAATTGGAGAAACATTTCTGGATGAGAAGTTGATGAGAGTGGAGGAAGCACCATGGTATGCAGATTTTGCAAACTATTTGTCATCAAGGGTGCTCCCAAGTGGTATGACGTACCAACAAAAGAGAAAATTCTTCTCAGATTTGAAGTACTACTTTTGGGAAGAACTGTTTCTATATAGACACTGTACTGATCAAATGATACGGAGATGTGTCTTGGAGGAGGAGATGGAAAGCATTCTACGGCATTGTCACGAGAAGGAAGTAGGTGGCCATTTTGGGGGAGCTAGGACAGTAGCGAAGGTTTTACAATCGGGGTTTTATTGGCCAACCCTCTTTAAGGATTCTTTTCGGATGATTCAAGAGTGTGACCAATCTCAACGGATGGGTAATATTTCAAAAAAAGATGAGATGCCGTTGAACAACATCCTGGTGGTTGAACTTTTTGATGTGTGGGGGATTGATTTTATGGGTCCCTTCCCAAGTTCTTTTGGGAGCACATATATCTTGGTAGCTGTGGATTACATGTCGAAGTGGGTTGAGGCAGTTGCATTGCCGACTAATGATGCTAGGGTAGTGATTAAGTCTGTGAGAAATAATATTTTCTCAAGGTTTGGGGTACCACGGGCAATCATTAGTGATGGAGGATCTCACTTTTGCAATAAGCAAATGGATGCATTGTTGAGTAAGTATGGAGTGACACATAGAGTTGCAACACCTTACCATCCGCAAACGAGCAGGCAAGTGGAACTGTCGAATAGAGAACTCAAGGGGATTTTAGAAAAGACAGTTAATGCATCTAGGAAAGATTGGTCACGGAAGCTAGATGATGCACTATGGGCATACCAAACCGCTTTTAAGACTCCGATTGGTATGTCTCCATTTAGAATGGTTTATGGGAAAGCATGCCACTTGCCGGTAGAACTCGAGCATAAAGCATATTGGGCAGTCAAGCAGCTAAACATGACTTGAAAGCTGGTGGAGAAGAAAGGATATTGACTTTGAACGAACTCGATGAGTTTCATCTCGATGCATATGAGAATGCCCGGATTTACAAAGAGAAGACAAAAAGGTGGCATGACAAGCATATCCGGAAGAAGGACTTTGAAGTAGGGCA
>CM047749.1:27152413-27159913 GCA_026225825.1 Pistacia integerrima
AAGCATAAAATGATATTTTTCAGAATTTAACACAAGGTTAGTTTCTATGCATCTTTGAAGAACAAGTGTAAGGTTATGCAAACAATTATCAAAGGAGTCTCCATAAACTATGAAATCATCCATAAAGACTTCTATGATATGCTCAATATAATCTGAAAATATGCTAACCATACACCTTTGGAAAGTGGCTAAGGCGTTGCAAAGGCCAAAGGGCATGCGGTGTAATGACTATTTTATACTAGGGTACTCGTAGAAGTATATCAAGTAGAATACATGTATATTAGCAAAGGTAAATGGGCCCAAAATTTTCTTTTATTACATATAAACATTCTTTATACAAAATAAACTATCATTTACAAAATGATATTAAAACAGCGGACAGTGTAGCTATTGCTCCTAGCTTGTCGACGCCCGTCCAACCGCGTTCTCACCTAGATCCTGCATCCACAAAGAAAACAACGGGTTGAGCACAAAATAATGCTAAGTAAGTAAATCCTCTACGACTGTCCCCGTAACTTCTTTCTCTTAATTCTTTCCTTACACTTTTTTTTCTCATCTCATGTATTTTCTCTTTCACACAGTTCTCTTACTTAATCTCTGCGTATGTCACGGCCTCATCTTACCGAAGGCACGGCCGGGTGGAGATCACACAGCACCAACCCACTCTTCGTGACATTCGGGTGGAGATCACAAAGCACCAACCCGCTTTTCATAACTTTCGGGTGGAGATCACAAAGCACCAACCTGCTTGAGTATCTACCAGGTGGAAATCACAAAACACCGACTCGTGTTTAGTATTTTTCTCATTCTCTCTACTCTTAGAGTGGTTCATACACATAGTTTTCTACTCTTTCTCAAGCCACTTCTCAATGCACAATTAATCTTCTCCCCTAATGCACTCATGAAATGCCAACATGCAATGTTGCAAGAATTAAGGTTTACTACTCATGATTCTCTTAGGCATTTCATCAAACAACTAATGTGCATACACCAACTCTACTATATCTATGGTTCTATTCCTTTCTTGAACCCTCCAAAATGGGAGAAAACTCCCTCACCAATCTATATTCCTGTCACAACATAACACTTCAAAAAGGATTTCTCAATCTCCTCCAATTTCATCTCAACTACATTCTCATCACACATCACACTTCTAATGATTAAAGTGTATTTACATCACATATCTATGGTTCTATTCCTTTCTTGAACCATCCAAAATGGGAGAAAACTCCCTCACCAATCTATATTCCTCTCACAACGTAACACTTCAAAAAGGATTTCTCAATCTCCTCCAATTTCATCTCAACTACATTCTCATCACACATCACACTTCTAATGATTAAAGTGTATTTACCAACCACAAAACAATTATTCATCTCCATCTCAATTCTCAATAACATATCAGCCATCATACACACACAATTCCTACTAAATCTCTACAATTTCTACTAAATCTCTACTCAAACAAAAGAGCTCTCAAATATCAATTCGGATTCGGATTTACTTACCTTGCAATAGAGAGATCACACTAGCACTTTCCTTTCCTTTAAATGCTTATCTCTTCTCTACAACTTTACATAATTAAACCATAAGCCTTCAATGTACAAATATATGCAAAACTTCACATTTAAAGCAAGAATCCTTACCTTAGGATGCCTTAGATTGGTTTTCTACCCCAAACTACTCCAAAAGCCCTTAAAGATCCTTTATAGCTCAACTTTGTTCATTCATTCCCATATTGCCCTTGCTCTTTCTTCAAAATTCCATCTTTGTCCTTTCAATCATGACAATCACACCCCCACTCTAACATACTCTCCATAAAATTCTCTTACCTTTTACTCCCCACTTTTCCTGCTAACTAAGGGTAGAAAGGTCATTTTGCTCCCATGGAAGAATTCTCTAGAAACCTCAATACACAGTTTATTCGGCTCTTCGCCGTGGCGAAGACTCTTTCTTCGCCCCGGCGAAAAATTATAGAACTTACCTCTTTGGTTGTAGAACCTCATCGCCATGGCGAAGATTATTCCTCGCCCCGGCGAAGTCTGTAACACCAAGATTTCGCCAAGTCTTTACAATTTCAGGGCAACCACTCAACCAAACCAATACATCCATTCAACCAAGGGCCAACCAAACAATATGAACAATATACCAACTCAAATAAGAGCAAAACAATAAACATTAGCTACGTACCTCAAGTGGGGCATTACAATTCTCCCCCCTTTAAAAGAATTTCGTCCCCGAAATTCATACGAATAACTGCAGGTACTTATTCTGCATGTCTTGTTTTACCTCCCAGGTGGCTTCTTTGACCTTGTGATTTCGCCAAAGAACCTTTACTATTGGAATGCTCTTATTCCGGAGCTCTTTAACCTTCCGATCCAAAATCTGTACTGGACGTTCCTCATACACACGGTTTTCTTCGACATCAATATCATCTACTTTCAAGATATGGGAGGGGTCACTTACATACTTCCGAAGCATCGAGACATGGAACACATCATGCACCTTATCCATGCTAGGTGGTAGTGCCAATCTGTAGGCCACCTTTCCTACTTGTTGCATACCTCAAATGGACCTGCATATCTCAATGCTAACTTCCCTTTGCTTCCGAAACGCATTACTCGCTTGTAGAGGGAAACCTTCAGAAACACTTTATCGCCCACTTGGAATTCAACCTCTTTCCTCTTCAAGTCGGCATAACTCTTCTGTCGATCTTGGGCTTGCTTCATTCTGTTTCTAATTAACTTTACGTCCTCTATCATTTTCTGAGTCACCTTTGGTCCAAGAGCAGTACTCAACTCATCCCTTTCACTGATCTCATCCCAATGTAGTGGAGACCTACATCGTTTACCATACAAAGCCTCGTAAGGCGCCATCTTAATTGTAGACTGATAACTATTGTTGTAGGCAAACTCCACTAAGGGTAACATCTCAGACCAGGATATTTTATAATCCATACAGCAAGCTCTCAACATATCCTCAAGCACCTGATTCATTCTCTCTGTTTGGCCATCCGTCTGAGGATGATAGGCAGTACTGAATGCTAAACGGGTACCCAAATTCCTCTGTAAACTCGTCCAAAAAGCTGAAACAAACCTGGAATCTCTATCTGACACTATTGTCTTGGGCACACCATGCAACCTGACTATCTCCTTAATGTAAATCTGAGCCAACTAATCTGTAGTGGTGCTCTCCTTTACTGGAAGGAAATGGGCTGACTTGGTTAACCTGTCCACAATCACCCATATAGCATTATACCCTTTACGTACTGGGAGACTCGTAATAAAAATCCATCGAAATGCTTTCCCATTTCCACTCGGGAATACTCAGTGGCTGAAGTAACCCTGACGGCCGTTGGTGTTCCGCTTTCACCTGCTGACAAACCAGACATTTAGCTACAAATTCCACAATATCTCTTTTCATACCTGGCCACCAATAGCCTCTCTTTACATCTTGATACATTTTGGTTGCTCTAGGATGAGCAATGTACGGTGTATCATGAGCCTCTATAAGTAGTCTCTTCTTCAACTCATCATTCTGAGGGATACACAACCGATTCCTGAAATAAAGGACATCATATATCACTTGAAACTCTATTGTCTTGCCCTCATGCACTTGCTGAACTATTCTCTAACACCACTCATCGACCACTTGCTTATTTCTAACTTCCTCTAGCAAAGTAGACTAAACCTCTAACTTGGCAATTCTTCCTAGAAGTACTTCAATCAGTTCTTTACATATTTCTTCTATCAACTCTTTTTGCTTAGTGAACCGAGACAAATAAGCTTTTCTACTCAGGGCATCGGCTACTACATTGGCCTTCCCCGGTTGATACTTGATCTCACACTCATAGTCTTTAACCAGCTCTAACCACCTTCTCTGTCTCATGTTCAGCTCCTTCTAAGTGAAGAAATACTTTAAACTCTTATGATCGGTGTAGATACTACTTTTGGCACCATAAAGGTAATGCCTCCAAATCTTTAATCCGAAGACCATGGCTGCCAACTCTAGATCATGCGTAGGGTATCTCGTCTCATACTCTTTCAATTGCCGAGAGGCATATGCTATCACCCTACCTAACTGCATTAATACAACACCAAGTCCTTGCAGTGAGGCATTTGTATAAATATCATAATCTACACCCTCCTGTGGTAACACTAACACGAGAGCTATCGTTAATGTCTTCTTCAACTCCTGAAAGCTCTCCTTACATGCTTCTGACCATACAAAAGGAGTTCTCTGTTTAGTAAGAGCTGTCAACGGTTTAGCCAACTAGGCGAACCTTGCTTCAAATCGCCGGTAGTAACCTACTAAGCCTAAGAAACTCCTGACTTCTTTCACTGTCCTCAGCCTCTGCTATTCAAGGATTGTCTATACTTTACTCGGATCCACCGAAATCCCTTCCTTAGACACAGTATGGCCTGGAAATATCACCTGATCTAGCCAAAACTGACACTTAGAAAATTTAGCGTACAACTTCCTTTCTCTTAATCGTTGTAACACTATCCTCAAATGTTTCTCATGCTCTTCCCTCGACTTAGAATAAACCAAGATATCGTTAATAAAAACCACTATAAACCGATCCAAGTAATCATGGAATACCCGATTCATCAAGTCCATAAAAACTGCTAGGGCATTAGTTAAACCAAACGGCATCACTACAAACTCATAATGCCCATACCTTGTATGAAAAGCAGTCTTAGCCACATCTTGCTCAGCCACTCTTACCTGATGGTACCCTAACCTCAAATCAATTTTAGAGAACACTGCGGCTCCTTTTAACTGATCGAACAAATCATCAATGCGAGGTAGCGGATACTTATTCTTCACTATCACTTTATTCAACTCTCTATAATTGATACACATCCGTAGTGACCCATCCTTATTTTTCACAAACAAAATTGGAGCTCCCTAGGGAGAATGACTCGGTCGGATAAAGCCTTTGTCCAAAAGCTCTTGGAGTTGCTTCTTTAATTCTTAAAGCTCTGCTAGGGCCAGTCGATAAGGCGCTTTGGATATTGGTGCTGTCCCTGGTGCTAGCTTAATACTAAACTCAACCTCCCTTTCTAGAGGCAAACCCGGTAACTCTTCTGGAAACACATCTAGAAAATCTCGAACTAATGGCACCCTCTGAATCTCTGGCTGTGGAACATCACCACTCTGAACTACATGGGCAATATATCCCGAACACCCCTTTCTCAACATCTTTCTAGCCTTCACACTGCTAATTAACATGCTCAACTGATGGCCCTCTCCAAAACTAAATTTATCTCCATTATTGAGATTAAATCTCGCTTTCTTCTTTTGACACTCAATCTCTACCCCATATCTCCCTAGGAAATCCATGCCCAATATCACATCAAAGTTGGGCATATAAAAAATTATCAAATCAACTATTAAATCTCTATCCTGGATCACCACAGACTCGCCTGTCAACATCTCTTGCGTCAGAACACTAATCCCATCGGGTAACTCTATCCTAATGGGTTGAGTCACTCTAGTAGGTTTCAAACCTAACCTCTCAATCATCCCATAAGATATAAAAGAATGAGTGGCTCCTGAATCAATTAAAGCATACAAAGGAACAGAATGGAATAATAAGCGACCGATAACGGTGATGGGTGGCCTGCGCTTCAGCTGTGCCACCTTTATGGGCAAACACTCTGGCATTCGTAGTACCTCCAGAACTCTGTGCGGGTGGTGGAAGAGGAGCTTTACAATCTCTCATCAAGTGTCCCTGGCTGTCGACACCTAAAACACACCCTTTGGTCTCTCAAACACTCTCTTGGGTGGTTCCTCCCATATTTAGGGCAAAGAGGAAACCCTTCCGTCCGAGGTCGCTTATTCTTCCACTCTCTTCTGTTTTGTCTAAACTGAAACTTCTTCTTTTGATTCTTCATTTCTTTGCCTTTCACACCCTCAAATTTCTCTCTCTGCGGGGCGGTGGGTGGCTCACTTGGTCCTCCTATTGAGGAACCTACTAGGGGAATTTTATTCTCAAAGATTTTCGCCCTCATTGGTCGCCTCAAGGCCTCACTATAAGTTCGAGGGGGATCAGAACTCGTCATTATATCCCGAGCTATCTCTGGCTTCAACCCATGTACAAAATTATCTCTTCTCAATGCTAGAGTACTAACTATTTCGAGTGCAAATCTTACAAGGGAGTTGAATTTCACAGAATACTCCTTCACGGTACTAGACTCTTGTTGTAAATTGATAAATTCTTGGACCTTCTCATGAACTCGGTCCTCTATCCTATACTAGGCCTCAAACTCTTGCCGAAACTCTTCCCAAGTCATCGTTGCCACATCATGGGTTTCTTCCATTAATTCCTACCAAATTCGGGCATCACCCCGAAACAAGAAACTCGCATACAGGATCTTCTCTCAGTTTGTCATAGGGAATAAACTTGTTGTTCGCTCTACGGCCCTAAACCATTCTTCTGCTATTCCTGGGTCCGTAGTACCTTTAAACTCTGAGGGTTGATGTTGACTGGGAAGACCATAAATTGGTTCAACTCTGTTCTGTACTGGGGGAGGTACCGGTTGTTCTCTTCCTACATTCGTAGCTGGTGGTACCTGCACGGGGGTTACAACTCTCCCTTGGGTTTCTGCTATAACTTGCTGTATAATCCCCCGAACTCTAGCTTCATCCAAGGGAAGCGGCGTAACTTCTGGTGGGTTAGAAGATTCTCCCTCATTCATTACACCTTTATCACGCTTTCGGGTACTATGCCTCATCTACAGAGCAGTATTTTATCAATTCGAGAAACACTTATAGTAAGGAAAGAATTAACTCACACAATCGGTTCTCGGACGTCGTAGCGATGAGAATAGTACACTGTCAAATCCCAAAATCTTTGCTCTGATACCAAAAATGTAATGACTGCTTTATACTAGGGTACTCGTAAAAGTATATCAAGTAGAATACATGTATATTAGCAAAAGTAAATGGGCCCAAAATTTTCTTTTATTACATATAAACATTCTTTATACAAAATAAACTATCATTTACAAAATGATATTAAAACATCAGACAGTGTAGCTATTGCTCCTCGCTTGTCGACGCCCGTCCGACCGCGTTCTCACCTAGATCCTGCATCCACAAAGAAAACAACGGGGTGAGCACAAAATATTGCTCAGTAAGTAAATCCTCTAAGACTGTCCCCGTAACTTCTTTCTCTTAATTCTTTCCTTACACTTTTTTTTTCTCATCTCATGTATTTTCTCTTTCACGCAATTCTCTTACTTAATTTCTGTTGTATGTCACGGCCTCATCTTACCGGAGGCACGGCCGGGTGGAGATCACACAGCACCAACCCACTCTTCGTGACATTCAGGTGGAGATCACAAAGCACCAACCCGCTTTTCATAACTTTCGGGTGGAGATCACAAAGCACCAACCCACTTGAGTATCTACCGGGTGGAGATCACAAAGCACCGACCCGTGTTTAGTATTTTTCTCATTCTCTCTACTCTTAGAGTGGTTCATACACATAGT
>CM047749.1:27164913-27257413 GCA_026225825.1 Pistacia integerrima
GAATTAGAAACAAAGAAAGATAAGAGAAAGAACTAGGAACGAAAGAAAGAAGAAGAGAATTAAGTAAGGAAAGAACAAAAGAAGGAGAAGAGATAAGGGATTTACTTACTGAGCATTTTTGTGCTCACCCCATTGTTTTTCCATATTTTGTAGGAAATAGGTGAGCAAGGGTCAGGAAGAAGTCGACAAGCAGAGAGAATTGGCATTATTGTCCACCGTTGCTAAAGTTTTTGTACTTGTTATTTTGGTATATGTAAAGAATTATATTTTATAAGTAAAGAAAAATTTGGGCCCAACTATTTTTCATATGCTAAGTATGTATGTTTTTATTGTATATGTTCTAAAGTATACTAGTAGAAAGAAGTCATTACAGATTTTGAGTCACAGGTTGATTCACTTGTGGATTCCCATAGCTAAGATTGGGGTGATCCCTCCATCCTGAGTTATATGTGCTCGAATAGGGATCATACTTCCTTTGTGGTTGTCCAGGAAAACCACCTGTTGCATTCACTTGCTCAATGGGCTCCTCTTGAAGAGTTGGGTACATATCAGTTGGATGCCCTGCTACCGAGCAAATCCTACAAGCCTTCACTGTTTGCATATTACCTACAACCATTTGATGAACAAGAGAAGTTAGACTCGAGATTTGTTGTTCAAGGGAGGAAATATTTACCTCATTATCATGCCTAGATGGAAGGTCAAGCCTAGTGCCAAATTGTTGAGAATTGGCCGCCATATTTGCAATCAAGTTTCTTGCGGCCTCGGGAGTTTTATCCACCAAAGCTCCTTCACTAGCAGCATCAATCATGCTCCTATCAGTGTATAAAAGGCCCTCATAGAAATACTAGATAAGTAGCTGCTCACTAATTTGATGATGGGGGCAGCTTGCACATAATTTCTTAAAACATTCCCCATATTCGTGTAGCGACTCTCCGTTGTACTGCCTTATACCACAAATTTCTTTTCGAATGTTGGCCGCCCTTGAAGCTGGGAAATATTTCTCAAAAAACAACCTTCATCTTGTTCCATGTGGTTATAGTCCTGGAGGGTAGATAATAAAGCCAATCTTTAGCCGAATCCTTCAAAGAAAACGGGAAGGCTCTTAATTTAATTTGCTCGTCAGTCACCCCCGTAGGTTTCATACTCGTGCAAACCACATGAAGCTTCTTTAAATGCTTGTGAGGATCTTCACTTGCAAGGCCATGAAAAGTGGGCAAGAGACGTATTAGTCCAGATTTTAATTCAAAAGTAGTAGAAGCATCTAAAATAGGAAACGTTATGCATAAAGGTGGTTGATTCAAATCAGGGGCAGCAAGCTCTTTCAAAATTCGATTTCCAGCCATGACATCCTCTTCTTCTAAATCAGAGTTGCTAGCAAATCGGGAATCAAGAACCAAATTGTTTTCCTTAGGATTTCTCCGAGCTGCCCTCGTTAACCTGCGCAAAGTGCTCTCTATTTCTGGGTCGAATGTTAAATCACCAAGATGAGAGGACCTGGTCATAAAACACAGAATCTCATAAAAGAAATAAATGACAAATAATGAAAACCAACCAGAAAATAATTAAATTTTTTTTTTTTTTTTATGACCAGAAACACAAAAATGCCAAAAACCCTATCAAAACGTTGTTTTTTGGCCTCAAGAGGGTGGGGCTTATTTCTAGTCTTGCTCAGAATTTCATTTTCTTTGAAACGGGTACTTGCAGCACTCCTAATTCAACCAAAATTTTTCTTAGGAATAGTACTATCTTTCATGAACAGTACTATTGTCAAAAAAATTATATATATATATATATATTTTCAAGAACTAAAAAAAAACCAAAAAAAAATCAACTAGAATCTCTCCTCGGCAACGGCACCAAAATCTAGTGTGCTGTCGCAGGCAACCAAAATTAAAACCTAAAAACACATGTAGTAGTGTGAGTAAGGATCGTTCCCACAGAGAGTGTCTAGCCGAGTTTTATGTTACGTGAACAAGGCTGGGGGCTTGAGTAAAACGGAAACAATTTTAGAAAAAACAATTCAAATTAAATTATCGAAATCAATCAAAATAACAAACCTTGGTCTAAGTCAACATCCACCATCGGAATTTTACAACTGATCATCGATGTAAGTATATATCAATTGTTACTTTGAGTATTCACCGTTGGAACTATTTTCCTATCTCTCCTTAGTTGTAGTTAATTAGAAAACAAGCGATCTAATTAATCTTACTACTAAACAACCCTAGACAAGCGCTAAAGGTTTAATCTAGTAGTAGCCTTAAAGGCTAGAGAAATCGACGAAGCTGAACAACACAAACACAAGCGGTTGTATTTAATTAGTTGAATGTTCCTCTTAAGATTTAATAATTCCTGACGCAGCAAATTCTTAAACCTTAATTACTCACAAGTTAGAGGGATAAAACAATTACGGATTTGATATCTAACTTAGTAGTAGATTGCAACAAATAATAAACTAGTAGCCTCCTAGTAATTAAATGAAACAATCATGAAAATAGGCATAGAAGAACATCCAATACTCAAAACATATATTGAACACTAGAAAAAACAAATTAGATCTCACAGTTTTATTGATTCTGAGGCCTCCGTTTCCTTCGACCAAGTTATAAAAGTTTTAGCCGCTCATGGCCATAATCAAAACTCAAAAGAGAAAATTCCAGAAGAGAGAAAGAGAGGCGTGTGTGGTCCTCCAACTTTGATCTCTCTCCCCCTTTAAAATATCCAATTCAAATCTTTTTAATCTACTAAATCTCCTAAAAATATTCTAATATCCTAAAATAACATTTATCCTAATATGATTAATTGAAAATAAAATAAAGTCCTAATATAAAATAGGAAAGTGCTATTTCCAGCTATAACTTGCATGCACCAGGTCTTCAAAATTTCCAATAATAAACTGCCTATTTGACTTGCATGACAAGGCGGAATGTTCCAGAACGTCAGTAGTGCAGATGCGTCAACTTCAAGCCCGATTAAAACCTTGATGCAATGAGTATCTCTCCAAACTCAAAACATGAAAGTTGTAGATCTCTTTCTTCTAGTTCCATATCATTTTGAATCATCTAAATCAGAGCTCGGATGAGAGAGTTATGCCCATATTACAAAGCAATGTTGAAACTGTCCGAATTCACCTAATTAGTTTCGTTTTGCATTTAACACCTCCATTTGCATCCTAAATCAAAATAGAATAAAAATTAGTACATTTAGGCAACAAATAAGTATAAAAGACTAGACATTAAGGGGGGTAAATATGACATTTTTCATTCTCATCACTAGGACAAAAAACATAGAAGTTCATACCATTTCATACACTCAGTTTTGGAAGGAGTTATAGCTCTTGAGAAGATTCAAGGGAATAAAAATCCAGCTGATATGTTTACGTAGATGGTTACTATTGAGAAACTGAAGTTGTACAAGGTGGTTACTATTGAGAAACTGAAGTTGTGTACAACTTCAATTGGACTTCTCGCTTGAAGAAAAAGAAGTTGATGTCGTAGTTGATGCCATTGTTGTTGGAAGTGAAGAATTGAAGATGTGTTGAATTAGTCTCCAAGTGGGAGATTGTTGAGATTGTGGAGTCAAATTCAATCCAAATTAGTATTGGATTAGGACATGAGTTTTCCTAATATGTGTTTATGTATAATTGGTTTCTAGTTCAGGAATACAATTAGGAATAGGAATACAATTGTATTAGGAGTTAAAATAAAATTCCTATCAGGATATGGGATTTGAGTCTTATTAGGAATAGCATCCCATGTATTACCTATAAAAAAGGGTTAAGTCTTAGAGTTAGCTATCACAAAAGAGAATAGAAGGCAAAGCCAGGATTAGAGAGTGAGAGCCACCAAAGAGGGTTTAGTGAGTGAGCTAATTTGTGAGGCTTGAGAGATTCTTGTAATTTTTTTTCTTCTTCATATTGAAATTCCGCAATGGTAAAGTGGATGTAGCTCTTATACGGAGTGTGAACCACTATCTTGTGTTTGTGTGTGTGGTTATTTGTTTGTCCTTTGTTTGCATTATTTTTGCTTTTAGGGATTTAGGATTTGCTAGTATCTAATTAAATCCCCACAACACCTAGAGTGCTAAAGCATCAACTACAGAGGCATTCTAGCTCTCATTCACCAAGATCTGTGTCAACCCATACCACCCAACTACAGAAAGACATATTGTGTCTCCACAACAAAGTGCATGACACACGATTGATGCAATTCAAGGGGAGCGACAACAACAACGATAGGATCTGTAAGGTAATTCCAAAGTACGGGCGAATAAAGGAAGGCCACGAAGATAATCCATTGGTAGAGAGAATCCGAGTCATGGAAGCAAAACTAACTCGACTCTAAAGGTTTCAAGCGGATCCTTGAGGACAATATGAAGCACTACAAGGCTTGAAGTGCCCCCTATGTACCCAAATTTAAGAGACTCGACTATCAAGGCGTTTCACCATGC
Source organism: Pistacia integerrima (assembly GCA_026225825.1). NCBI lineage: Eukaryota > Viridiplantae > Streptophyta > Magnoliopsida > Sapindales > Anacardiaceae > Pistacia > Pistacia integerrima. The sequence goes on from CM047749.1 coordinate 27,169,363, forward strand.
CCAACATCGCAACCTACATAGGCCAAATCGACCTCATCAAACATGTTCGACTCTTTAAAGAATTAACCAGCATCCACAACATATCACATGATGGCATGTGTAAGATTTTCCTTCTAACCTTTCAAGGGGTAGCTCGTATGTGGTATGATAGGCTTCACCCTCACAGCATCCGACCATTTAGTCAACTCTATAAGAATTGAAAAATCTGTTTTGGGAAGCGACACACCACAACAAAAGCCTTTCTTACTACTTGAGATATGCCAAGGTGAGCATAAGTCCTTTTGCAACTATGCTAACCAATCTGACTCTAAAGTAATGAACTTAAGTGCCTCCAAGCATACCTAAGCTAGAGATGCATTCACCAGAGTTGTAAGGCAAAACAAGCTCTAGGAATCCTTTAGAGAGAACAAACCAATCAACTATATAGAGGTAAGATGAAGAGCTTTGCTCGCTACTGATGTCGAGGAACAAACGGCCATATGACATAGGCCAAAGAGTGGGAAGTAGTTGACTAAGAGGAAGGATGATAACCGTGGGAAACAACAAAAGTCAAGTAGCTTGATATTGCCTTATAGCCTCCTTGTTCTAGAGGAAAGCACACAGAGAGAGAGCGAAGAGACAAGTCTTTACTAGTAGAAGGGGGGATAAGTTTATATTTATAAAGGTTTTCAACTGAAATAAGTCCATTCGTGTCACGTGAAACTTTAAGAAGTTTGTTAAACACATATATGCATTCTTGAGATGACAAAGGAAGATAGGGTTGATCCTTGTTAGTGTCGAACCAGTCGTCACGGTCACAAAATTAAACCTAAATACCGTAGTTAGCGGTAAGCAGGGTCGAATCTACAGAGAGCAAGACTAATGACCTAATGTATATTTGAGTTAACGAAAGAGAAATTGGCAAAATGATTTATGAAACTAAATAGACTAAATGTAAATAATGAAAGAGTGAAATTAAAACTAATAAAGACTTTATAATAAAAATGTTGCCATTACGGTTTTGGTTTGACACGAGACTGACTCACACAATTCTTCTCCACCCTCTACGATCCCTTAAACCTACAAGGCAAGGTAAATCAATGAAATGGCCTCCCGACACTCTAGGTATAATCTATCCTGTCTTACCCGATCACTCAAGTTCGATTGGTTAAAGACTATCATCAAATGCCGATAAACGCTACAAGGCAATACCACTAGTTGGTATGCGATTAACAAATACAATTTGTCAACACGTAAATTCCAATCAACCAACTTCACAATAAATGCAATAATAGTAGAAATTAAATTAAATCCGAACACAACTCAATTACAATCTATGCGAAGTAATGAAAAGCAATATTCACCATTTAATTATTTCAAACCAACATTTATCATTTAGCAAGTTCTATGAAAACATTAAATCATAATGGACAACAATATTCATCACAAGTTATGCTCAAATCAAATTAAAGTATCGAAATCAAACATGAAACGAAAACAAATATAATCCGAAGCACAATACTACCAAATGTCCTACAATTGGGCTCATCCAACTAGTCGAGAGCTGATGAGGAGAGTCGTGGAATCAATCTCAATCTCGCCTATGCCGTAACAAACAACCGGGAACTTAGCCGCTCATGGTGGTGATGACGGAGGCTGAAACGGTGGAAACGAAGCTAATCATGGCGGAGAGGAGGTAACCGACAATGATATGATGCGAAGAAGGGGCGAAAACGACCAACAGCCATATACCAAATACGACAAATGCACTCGTTGAAAAACGTTAATTTTTCTCAAGGCGGGTCTTCTTTTACAGGGCGGAAATGGGATCCGAAGGTACCTATGGAAAGTTCTGGTGATGGAGAGTTCAGATCAAGTCCTAGGGAGGTGAAAGGTCTCCGGAAATGAGCAAGATCTGGGGTGGAAGATGAAGAGGCGCGATGGCAAAATAACGGATTACGCCGGTTTTGATATCCGTTATTTTGCGGCGGCTGAAGCTCGGAATGGGTAGATCCTGCCGTGGGGAAGGGAGATCAAGTCCTAGGGAGTCGAAACGTTGTCGGAAAACGGCCAAAACTGGCTTGGAAGACGAAACGTCATGGTGGTGGAAGGCGAAGCGTTGCGGTGTCGTGATGGTTCCCACGGTGGCTGATGAAGATCGGTGCATGGGGAGATGGATCGTCGCTGGAGGGAGACGAAGGGTCGCCGGAGCTCACTAGAAAACTGGGTGAACAGCCTCCTCTGTACGCGACTTTTCGTCTTCTTTTTATAGACAAACTGAAATAATATTACTTTGGTCCCTGTACAATTGAAAAGTGACAAAATCAACCCTTATAAATATGACAGTTTACCCCCTAAATAGCATAAATGAGACAAAATCACCTCTAATCCATAAACCACAACCTAATATCAACTCATATCCTTTCCAAAATCATTCCAAACACGTTAAATTCATAAGAAAAATATTAGGAAGCGATTTTCGTGAATAAATTCATAAATTCTTTAATTGTCTCAATATACTTCAATTTAATCACACTTGGGGTATTTTTATCACCAAAATAGAGTCACTTTCATGACTCTAACACACTTCCCAACTTACTCTTTGCTCGTCCTCAAGTAAAGTTAAAAGAACTCTTTCAACATTCTCACAAAACCATACACAACTATATTCATCAACAACCAAGACATTCATCAAAAGGTAAAGTGAAGAATTTGAGCCTAACATGCAAACAACACAATCCTAAATAAAGAACTAAAGTTTCTGTCAAGATTTGCCTATCTCCAGTCAAGCTTCTCAAACACACATTTCATATTCATATCACTCATGCCGATTCCAGGTAGGAACTGGAACCGAAACCCCGCTATCTGATGGTTCCCGTTCTACTTGGATTTCTTGCTCACACCTAGTAAGCCAAATAACTATACTATTTCATCTTTCTCATGTCCAAGAAATCACTAGTCTCATCTTGTTAATCAACTTTAGACTACATATCTTGAGACTGATCCTAATGATTCATCAAAAGTTGTTGCTGATACATCACTGCCCTCTGCCTCTTCTTATTAGATAGTAGCTACTCCACATACAGTCCATGATCAGTCTTGGTATATGAACTGTAGAGCATCAAATCACATGGTTGTAGATGCATCAAACCTGGCTTTGAAGCCTACTTATCCAGGAGGTTCCAAGGTGCAAGTTGGTAATGGATAATCTATTCCCATTACTCAAATAAGTATGCTACTGGTATCCTCTTTTGATCCTCATAGACTTATTCATCTTAGGGATATCTTTTGTGTTCCACAAATTGCAAATGTTAAAATGTCATGCTAAACTCCCCAACTTATGTACATGCAACATAATGCTCATTTTCCACACAAGATTTTGACATATAATTTCTTTTTCATTCATCACCCTTTTTTTTTTTTTTTTTTTTTCTTGTCTTAACTTCTTAAGCTTTCTAGAAGGTCCGTGTAACGGGCTTTAGGTCAATGACTCCCAAACTAGATGGCTATAGGGCACTAAGTGTAGAATACTCCTTGAACTTACTCACCCGAACCAACTAGGCTACAAGTCAAGACTTTATTTCTTATAAAGCTCATGATCTATATAATGACTTATTAAGCTTTCTAGAGGACCCATGTAACGAGCTTTAGGCCAACCGCTCCTAAGCTATATAGCTTTAGGGGATCAGGTGTAGAACACCCCTCGGGCGTACTCACTCCAGTCAACTAGGCTACAAATCAAAACCAAATCATCAAGCAACATTTAAGCACTTTTAACGCACACAAGATAATAAATGAAACTTTGCTCCATGGGTATTGTTAGTAAACAGTCCCATATACGCAGCAAAAACAAAAAGAAATATAATATAGAGATCGTTTACATGAGCCAAGATCAAGGGTATAATTTTACAATTCATATTAAAATTAAATCTGCAGAAAAATAAATATGAGTTTAAGGAAAACAAACGCACGTTGGAGGCTCCTCCAAATTTGTTGACGAATGTTTTGCTACCGATCCAAGTGTAGGATCGAACCTCCGTAGTCCACACGAAGACAATCTCAAAAGAACCAAAGAGGGATTTGCTAGATCCTCTTTGGCTTTAAGATTAAGAAGAAAGGAAATCAAAGGAATTTGACTTAGGCTAAAACCCAAATCTAGCGTGGAAGGAGATGGGGCTGCTGTGTGTGTTTTAATTTCAAGAGAAATCAATTCATTAAAAACAATTAACACACACTTTTCTTTTTATAGTTAATTAAGTTGCCCTAATCCCATATGGAATAGGCTTGGGCTCAGACCCAAACGCCCCATGTTGCCAAACACTCCTAATTTGATATTTTATTTTTCCATCATTATCTCAATTAAAATCAATTAATATATATTTAAATATATATTAACATTTAACAATAATGATAATATATTTATATATGTGCAAACACACATTTAAACGTAATTTCACTTATTTAATTTTGCTAACAAATTAAATAAAGGCTACGACCTCAGCAAATTTAATTACACTGTCAAATTACCAAAATACCCTTTCGCCTTAAAAGACGAAAACGCCCTTCTTTCTTCTTGGATCTTAAATTATCTTCTATGTGTGTGACCCATAGGCTCCTCATCATATCGGCAGTGTATAGTATCGCGATTAACACCAATTAATCATCTCACTAATACACGTAACCAAGATTGGCCCCTTCAAAGAAGGCATCATGACCACCCGATAGATTCGGATTCAACAAAGTAGCTACCTGTCAATGATATGGTTACCGTGCAATTCGATCCTTTCATCATACGTTATCTCGACGAGACGAAGGCATAGAAATAGTGTCAACCTTCGGTTACTCTCGATATTATCTATTCAGTTTCTGGACCAATGACCTGTATTATAATTTGGATAGAGCAACAACTCAATCCTACTGTGGCCACAGTTTTAGTGTCATTGTCATATACTAAATTGCGCCGTGAGATAACTTCTCCCGTACTCGGGAGTGATGAATCCTCTGTTAATCCACCATAGTCTTGATACACTCCTTGATGCAGCCAATCACCACCGTATTGATAGCTTTGAAAAGAATTGCGTTAGGCTAGTGTCAAACTACACCAGTCGGTGCACAAGGTGCTCCGGTGATCTCAAGTCTAAGGATCACATGCACCACCATTCGTTAGAGGATTTGTTCTGTAACAATTGCTGTAAACTAGTACAATGCATGCATAATAACAATAGAAAATTGGGCCCAAAACTTTCTTTTCATTATAAGCCATATGTCTTTTATACACAAAGAACGTCATTTACAAAAATGCCATTTTAAAAGACAAAACAGGGGAAACAGTGTAGCTATTGCTCCTCGCTTGCCGACGCCCCTCCGACTGCATCATCACCTAGATCCTGCATCCACAAAGGAAAATAACGGGGTGAGCACAAAATAATGCTCAGTAAGTAAACCCTCTATCTGTCTATCCCCGTATATATTACTCTTAATTCTTTCCTCACACTTTCGTTGTTTCCTACTAAACGTCATGGCCTCAATCTACCGGGAGGTACGGTCGGATGGCGTTCACACGGAACACCATCCCACTCTTCATGGTGTCGTGGAGTTCACATAGCACCAACCCTATCCTAGTGACTAGTGGAGATCACAAAGCACCTACCCGGTTTTCGTAACTATTGGGTGGAGACCACATAGCACCTACCCGTTCCTCATTACTTTCGGGTAACGATCACCAAGCATTAACCCGTTCCTAATCACTGTCGGGTGATGATCACAAAGCATCAACCTACTTCTACTAAATGTCCGGGTGATGATCACAAAAGCATCTACCCTTTTTTTCATAATTAACCGGATGATGATCACAAAGCATCCACCCGTTTCTACTAACTATCGGGTGATGATCACAAAGCATCAACCCACTTCTAATGGCTATTCGGGTGATGATCACAAAGCATCAACTCGATTCTCGTAATTGTCGGGTGATGATCACAAAGCATTCACCCCTTTCTAATACCCTTCTCATTCACTCTATTCTAGCACTTCTCATTCTCTCAACCCTTAGAGTAGTTGCATCCACAAAGTTCTCTACACATAGGGCAAGTGCATACACAAAGCTTCCTACTCTTTCTTAGGTCACTACTCAATGCACAAATAATGCATATGGATGGTTCATCCCCACTAATGCACTTATGAGATGCCAACATGCAATGTTGCAAGAATTAAGGTTCATTTCTCATTCTCAAACCTCTATTAGGCATTTCATCAAACAACTCAAGTGCATTATAAAACTCTACTATAGCAATGATTCTAACTCTTTCTCTAACCATCCAAAATGGGGAGAATGCCCCTCACATAGCCACATTCTGCCAAAGAAAGACAACTTCCAAAAAGGATTTCTCAATATCCTTTAATTCAATCTCAAACTACCTTTCCAACCCACATGTCATTTCTTATAATTGCAATGCATAAACAACCACAAAGCACTAGAAATCTCTATTTAAGCCTCAATAGCATGGCATATAACATGTATATCATATACATACATCATTGCTATCAAAACCCTAATCAAGAAAAATTCTCAAATCTTAACTTGGGTTGGGGTTTACTTACCTTGTTATGGAGAGACTTCACTAGCTCTTCCTTTCACTTGATAAGCTTGACTTTTCTCTACTCTTCAACAAATGAACAAAAACCCTCAATAATCAAATATATTCAAAACTCACAAAGCTTCAAAACCAAAGCAAGAATCCTTACCTTAGGATGCCTTATGTTGATTTTTCTACCCCCAAATCACTCCAAAAGCCCTTTAAAACTCCTTGATCAAATGAAAGAGAAATTAAGAGGAAGCAAGAGAGGAAAGTGGCGTTGGAGAAGAAGAATGAGGGGTTTGCAATGTCTTAATTCCTTTTAATGAAATTTATACACAAGTATTCCCATTTTGCCCTTACTCTTCTTTGGGAATTCCATCTATATCCTTTGATTCATTACAAACACACCCCCATATCAACATATTCTCTATGAAAAATCCTTTCAATTTACTCCCCACTTTTCCTGCTAATTAGGGGCAGAATGGTCAAATTGCCCCTAGGGAAGAAAATATCTAAAACTTAGCAACTTTTTGGTCGGCTTGTCGCCGCGGCGAGGAATCTTCTGTCGCCGCGGCTAAACTGTCCAGCAGCTTCCCCCATGGCTTCAACACCTCTTCGCCGCGACGAAGATTCTTCGCCGCCCCGGCGAAGACTGAAACACTAAACTTCTTCTATTTTCAACCAATTTCAGGGCAAGTATTCAACATAAACTCAATCAAAGGTCAACCAACAATATTACCAAGAAACCAACTCAAATAAGAGCAAAAGAAGAAACAATAACTACATACCTCAAGTGGGGCGTTACAATTCTTCCCCCCTTAAAAGAATTTCGTCCCTGAAATTCATACAAATAACTCTGGGAAGCGATTCTGCATGTCCCGTTCTACCTTCGAAGTGGCCTCTTCCACTTTGTGATTCCTCCAAAGGATCTTCACTAACGGAACACTCTTGTTCAAGCTCTTTAACCCTTCGATCTAAAATCCGGGCGGACGTTCTTCATATACAAGATTCTCTTGCTTCAACGTCCTCCACACTCAGGATGTAGAGGGGATCACTTACATATTTCCGTAGCATCGAGACATGGAAAACATCATGCACCCTGTCCATGCTAGGTGATAGTGCCAATCTGTAGGCCACCTTTCCCACTCATTGCAATACCTCAAATGGACCTATATATCTCGATGCTAACTTCCTACCTCAAGCGCATTACTCGCTTATAAGGGGAAACTTTCGAAACACCTTGTCGCCCACTTGGAATTCCACCTCTTTCCTCTTCAAGTGGCATAACTTTTACGTCGATCTTGGGCTTGTTTCATTCTATTTCGATTAACCTTACATCTTCGACCGGCCAGGGTCACCTCTGGCCCAAGAGCGGTACTCAACTCATCTTTTTCGCCTACTTCATCCCAATGTAGCGGAGACCTACATCGTCTACCATACAAAGCCTCATAAGGCGCCATCCTAATTGTAGACTGATAACTGTTGTTGTAGGCAAATTCCACTAAGGGTAACATCTCATGCCAGGATACTCGATAATCCATGCAACAAGGCTCTCAACATATCTTCGAGCACTGATTGGTTCTCTCGGTTTGGCCATCTGTCTGAGGATGATAGGCAGTACTGAAAGCTAATCGGGTACCCAAACTCCTCTGTAAACTCGCCCAGAAAGCTGAAACAAATCTGGAATCTCTATCTGACACTATAGTCTTGGGCACACCATGCAATCTGACTATCTCCTTGAGATAAATCTGAGCCAGCTGATCTGTAGTGGTACTCTCCTTTACTGGAAGGAAATGGGCTGATTTGGTTAATCTATCCACAATCACCCATATAGCATTACACCCTTTCTATACTCTAGGGAGGCCCGTGATCAAATCCATCGAAATGCTCTCCCATTTCCACTCTAGAATACTTAGTGGTTGAAGCAACCCTGATGGCCGTTGGTGTTCTGCTTTCACTTGCTGGCAAGTTAGACATTTAGCTACAAACTCTGCAATGTCTTTCTTCATACCTGACCACCAAAAGCCTTTCTTTAAATCTTGATACATCTTGGTTGCTGGATCCCACGTGCGGTGTACTTGGTACAAGCTGTCAGAGCCTCCATTTCAACTCCTCATTTGGAGGAATGCACAACCGATTTCTGAAATAGAGGACACCATCTCTCACAAAGAACTCTGATGTCTTGCCCTCAAACACTTGCTGAACTGTTTTCTGACACCACTCATCAACCACTTGCTTTTCTCTAATTTCCTCCAGTAAGGAAAACTGTACCTCTAGACCGGCAATTCTTCCTGGAACCACTTCAATTTGTTCCTTAGACAATTCTTCTATTAACTCTTTCTGCTTGGTAAGCCGGAATAAATAGGCTTTTCTACTCAAGGCATCGGCTACCACATTGGCTTTTCCCGGTTGATACTTGATTTCACAATCATAATCCTTAACCAGTTCTAATCATCTTCTCTGCCTCATATTCAACTCCTTTTGAGTGAAGAAGTACTTTAAACTCTTATGATCGGTTTAGATATTACTTTTTACACCATAAAGGTAATGCCTCCAAATCTTTAAGGCAAAGACCACAGCTGTAATGCCCCGCCTGAGGTACGTTGTTATTGTTTCCTCTTTCGCCCTTAATCGAGCTGGTTTTGTTATATTTGTTTGTTTGAGTGTTATGTTGAATGTTGCCCTGAAATTGGTTGAAAACAGAAGGATTTCAGTCTGCCGTGCTTCGCCGGGGCGAAGAAGAATCTTCGCCGCGGCGAAGAGAGGTTGAAGCCTCGGGGAAGGCTGGTGACGGAGGTTTCGCGCATGGTAGTTTCTTCGCCGCGGCGACAACCCGAATAAATTGTTGATTGAGTTTTAGATATTTTCTTCCTTAAGGGCAATTTGACCTTTCTACCCCTAATTAGCAGGAATAGTGGGGAGTTAATTGTAAGGATTTTTCATAGAGAATGTGTTGATATGGGGGTGAGATTGTAATGAATCAAAGGATATGGATGGAATTCCCAAAGAAGAATAAGGGCAAAATGGGAATGCTTTGGGATGTATTTCATTAAAAGGAATTAGAATCAAAAGAAACCCCTCATTCTCTTCTTCTCCAAACGTGACTTCCCATCCTTACTCCTCTCAACTTCTCTTCTCTTTTGATCAAAGGTATTCCAAGGGGTTTTGAAGTGATTTGGGGTGGAAAAGTAACCTAAGGCTTCCTAAGGTAAGGATCTCTACTTAAGTTGTGTGATTTGGGAGTTTTAACCCATATTGAAATTTGAGGGTTTTCCTTCTTTTGGTTAAGATTAGAGGAAAAGTCAAGCTAAGCAAGAGAAAGGAAGGATTTGTGAAGTCTCTACATAGCAAGTAAGTAAAACCCAACCCAAGTTGAGATTTATGAATTTTTCTTGATTAGGGTTTTGATAGAAATGATGTATGTATGTGATATGCATGTATTATAGCATGTATGAAGGATTAAGTAGAGATTTCTATGCTTTGTGATTGTTTATACCTTGCAAATTTGAGAAATGGGTTGTTGGTTTGGCAAGGTAGTTGAGATGGAATTTAATGGAACCCTTTTTGGAAGTGTTTTGTTTGACAGGTTATTATGGCTTTGTGAAGGGTTTTTCCCCATTTTGGATGGTTAGGAAAAGTTTTAGATTCATGGCTATGATAGAGTTTCATAGTGCACATGAGTTGTTTGATGAAATGCCTAATAGAGGTTTGAGTATGAGAAATGAACCTTAATTCTTGCAACATTGCATGTTGGCATTTCATAAGTGCATTAGTAGTGATGAACCATCCATAGGCACTAATTGTGCATTGAAAAGTGACCTAAGAAAGTGTAAGGAAATGGTTTATACAATTACCCTATGAGTAGAGAGCTTAGTGGGTAAAATTACTCTAAGGGTAGAGAGCATTGAAAAAATGCTACAATAGAGTGAATTAGAAGAGTAGTATAGTTGGGATGATGCTTTGTGATCATCACCCGACCGTTATGGGAATCGGATTGATGCTTTGTGATCATCATCCGGATAGCCCTTAGAGAAATGGGTCGACGCTTTGTGATCGTCACCCGATGAGTAGTAGAAATGGGTAGATGCTTTGTGACCACTACCCGATTAATTAAGAGATATATAGGTTGATGCTTTGTGATCATCATCCAACGGCTAGTAGCGGGTTGATGCTTTGTGACCATCACCCGATAGTGACTAGAGACGGGTAAATGCTTGGTGATCGTTACCCAAATTTCATGAGGAACGGGTAGGTGCTAGGTGATCTCCACCCAATAGTTAGAAAGAACCGAGTTAGTGCTTTGTGATCCTCACTCGTAGTCACTAAGAAACGGGTTGGTACGTGTGAATTCCACCCAATAGCCATAGAGTGAGATGGTCTGTGTGAACGCATACCATCCGGCCGTACCTCCCGGTAAGATGAGGCCATGATGTTATTAGAAAGCAGAAATAGAAAGCAGTTAGAAGCGAGGAAAGAATTAAGAGTCACACACGAGAGATAGCTTAGAGAGTTTTACTTATCGAGCATTATTTGTGCTCACCCCGTTATTTTCCTTTGTGGATGCAGGTTCTAAGTGATGATGCGGTTGGAGGGGCGTCGCCGCGAGGAGCAATAGCTACACTGCTGTTCCCCTATTGTGTCTTTTGAAATGCACTTTTGTAAACAAGAACCTTTGTGTATAAAAGACATGTGAATTGTAATGAAAAGAAACATTTTGGGCCCAATTTTCTATTGTTATTATGCATGCATTGTACAGTTTTTAGAAAGATGTTACAACAGCTGCCAATTCTAGGTCATGCGTAGGGTATCTGGTCTCGTACTCTTTCAATTGACGAGAAGCATAAGCTATGACCCTACCTAATCGCATCAACACGGGCGCCAAGTCCCCGCAAAGAGGCATCTCGTATAAATGTCATATTCTACACCCAACGTGGTAACACTAATATAGGAGCCGTTGTTAATCTCTTCAACTCTTGGAAGCTTTCCTCACATGCTTGCCGACCGAGGGCAAAAGGAGTTTTCTGTTTGGTAAGAGCTGTCAACGGTTTAGCCAACTGGGCGAATCCTACTATAAATCGCCGGTAGTAACCTGCTAAGCCTAAGAAACCCCTAATTTCTTTCATTGTTCTCGCCATTCAAGGATTGCATGCACTTTACTCGGATCTACCGAAATCCCTTCCTTCGACACGGTATGACCTAGGAATAACACTTGATTAAGCCAGAACTCACACTTAGAAAATTTAGCACACAACTTCTTTTCTCTCAGTCGCTGCAATACTAAACTCAAGTGTTTCTCATGCTCTTCCCTTGACTTTGAATAAATCAGAATGTCGTCAATGAAGACAACAATAAACTGATCCAAATACTCATGGAATGCCCTGTTCATCAAGTCCATAAAAACTGCTGGGGCATTAGTCAAGCCAAAAGGCATCACTACAAATTCATAATGCCCATATCTTGTACGAAAGGCAGTTTTAGCCATATCTTGCTCAGCTACTCTTACTTGATGATACCCAGACCTCAAATCAATTTTGGAGAACACCGCCGCTCCCTTCAATTGATCGAAAAGGTCATCGATCCGGGGTAAAGGGTACTTATTCTTCACTGTAACTTTATTCAGCTCCCTATAATCAATACACATCCTTAGTGATCCATCCTTCTTTTTCACAAACAGGATTGGGGCTCCCCAAGGAGAATGACTTGGTCGGATAAAGCCTTTGTCTAAAAGCTCTTGGAGTTGCTTCTTTAATTCTTGAAGCTCAGCTGGGGCCATTCGATAAGGGGCTTTAGATATTAGTCTTGTCCCCCGGTGCTAGTTCGATACTAAATTCTACCTCCCTTTCTGGAGGCAAACCCGGTAACTCTTCCGGAAACACATCTAGAAAGTCTCGAACTACTGGCACCCTTTGAATCTCTGGCTGTGGAACATCACCACTCTGCACTACATGGGCAATATATCCCGAACACCCCTTTCTCAACATCTTTCGAGCTTTCACACTACTAATCAGCATGCTCAACTGATGGCCCTCTCCAAAACTAAACTTATCTCCACTATCGAGATTAAATCTCGCCTTCTTTTTCCGACAGTCAATCTCTACTCCATATCTCCCTAGGAAATCCATGCCTAATATCACATCAAAGTCGGGCATATCAAAAACTATTAAATCAACTGTTAACTCTCTACCCTGGATCACCATGGACTCTCCCGACAACATCTCTTGCGTCAGAACACTAACCCTATCGGGTAACTCTATCTTAATGGGTTGAGTCACTCTAATAGGTTTCAAACCTAATCTCTCAATCATCCCATAAGATATAAACGAATGAGTGGCTCCTGAATCAATTAAAGCATATAGAGGAACTGAATGAAATAATAACTGACCAGAACGGCCGATGGGATCGCCTCGTCACCCCTGCCGCCTACAAGAAACACTCGGCATTCGCAGCACCTCCCTGAACTCGGGTGGTTGGTGGAAGAGGAGCTTTACAATCTCTCATCATGTGCCCTGGCTGTCGGCACCTATAACACACTCTTTGGTCCCTCAGACATTCTCCGGGGTGATTCTTCCCGCATTTAGGGCAAAGGGAAACCCTTCCGTCAGGTCCGTTTATTCTTCCACTCTTTTCTATTCTGTCTATACTAAACTTCTTCTTCTGATTCTTCATTTCTTTACCTCTTACACTTTCTTGTTTCTCTCTCTGTGGGGCGGAAGGCGGCTCACGCAGTCCTCCTGTCGAAGATCCGACTGGGGAAATCTTATTCTCAAAAATTTCCGCCTTCATTGCCCGCCTTAAAGCCTCACTATAATTTCGAGGGGGGTTGAAACTTGTCATTATATCCCGGGCTATCTCTGGCTTCAACCCGTGCACAAACTTATCCCTTCTCAAAGCCGAAGTACTAACTATTCCAAGTGCAAACCTTGCAAGAGAGTTGAATTTCACCGAGTACTCCTTCACGGCACTAGTCCCCTGCTGTAAGCTAATAAATTCTTGGACCTTCTCATGAACTTGGTCCTCTGTTCGATACTCGGCCTCAAACTCTTGCCTGAACGCTTCCTAAGTCATTACTGTCACATCATGAGTTTCTTCAATTAATTCCAACCAAATTCGGGCATCACCCCGAAACAAGAAACTCGCATACCGGATCTTCTCCCGGTCTGACATGGGAAATAAACCCGTGGCTCGTTCTACGGACCCAAGCCACTCTTCTGCTATTACTGGATCTGTAGTACCCTTAAACTCTGAGGGTTGATGTTGACTGGAAAGACCGTAAATCGGTTCAACTCTGCTCTGTACTGGGGGAGGTACCGATTGTCCTCTTTCGACATGCGCAACTGGCGGTACTTGTACGGGGGTTTCAACTCTCCCTTGGGTTTCTTCCATAACCTGCTGTATAATTCCCCGAATTCTAGCTTCATCCAAGGGAGGGGGCGTAGACACTGGTGGGTTAGAAGGTTCTCCTTCATTCACCACACCCTTACCACGTTTTCGGTAACTACGCCTCATCTACAAAATAATCACACCAATCAACTCAAGAAACAATTACTGTAAGGAAAGAATTAACTCACACAGTCGATTTTAGGACGTCGTGGCGATGAGAATAGTACACTGTTTAATCCCAAAATCTTTGCTCTGATACCAAAAATGTAACAACTGCTGTAAACTAGTACAATGCATGCTTAATAACAATAGAAAATTGGGCCCAAAACTTTCTTTTCATTATAAGCCATATGTCTTTTATACACAAAGAACGTCATTTACAAAAATGCCATTTTAAAAGACAAAACAGGGGAAACAGTGTAGCTATTGCTCCTCGCTTGCCGACGCCCCTCCGACTGCATCATCACCTAGATCCTGCATCCACAAAGGAAAATAACGGGGTGAGCACAAAATAATGCTCAGTAAGTAAACCCTCTATCTGTCTATCCCCGTATATATTACTCTTAATTCTTTCCTCACACTTTCTGTTGTTTCCTACTAAACGTCATGGCCTCATCTTACCGGAGGTACGGTCGGATGGCGTTCACACAGCACCATCCCACTCTTCATGACTATCAGGTGGAGTTCACATAGCACCAACCCTATCCTAGTGACTACCGAGTGGAGATCACAAAGCACCTACCCGGTTTTCATAACTATCGGGTGGAGACCACATAGCACCTACCCGCTTCCTCATTACTTTGGTAACGATCACCAAGCATTAACCCGTTCCTAATCACTGTCGGGTGATGATCACAAAGCATCAACCCACTTCTACTAAATGCCGGGTGATGATCACAAAGCATCTACCCTTTTTTCATAATTAACCGGGTGATGATCACAAAGCATCCACCCGTTTCTACTAACTATCGGGTGATGATCACAAAGCATCAACCCACTTCTAATGGCTATTCGGGTGATGATCACAAAGCATCAACCCGATTCTCGTAATTGTCGGGTGATGATCACAAAGCATTCACCCCTTTCTAATACCCTTCTCATTCACTCTATTCTAGCACTTCTCATTCTCTCTACCCTTAGAGTAGTTGCATCCACAAAGTTCTCTACGCATAGGGCAAGTGCATACACAAAGCTTCCTACTCTTTCTTAGGTCACTACTCAATGCACAAATAATGCATATGGATGGTTCATCCCCACTAATGCACTTATGAGATGCCAACATGCAATGTTGCAAGAATTAAGGTTCATTTCTCATTCTCAAACCTCTATTAGGCATTTCATCAAACAACTCAAGTGCATTATAAAACTCTACTATAGCAATGATTCTAACTCTTTCTCTAACCATCCAAAATGGGGAGAATGCCCCTCACATAGCCACAATTCCTGCCAAAGAAAGACACTTCCAAAAAGGATTTCTCAATATCCTTTAATTCAATCTCAAACTACCTTTCCAACCCACATGTCATTTCTTATAATTGCAATGCATAAACAACCACAAAGCACTAGAAATCTCTATTTAAGCCTCAATAGCATGGCATATAACATGTATATCATATACATACATCATTGCTATCAAAACCCTAATCAAGAAAATTCTCAAATCTTAACTTGGGTTGGGGTTTACTTACCTTGTTATGGAGAGACTTCACTAGCTCTTCCTTTCACTTGATAAGCTTGACTTTTCTCTACTCTTCAACAAATGAACAAAAACCCTCAATAATCAAATATATTCAAAACTCACAAAGCTTCAAAACCAAGCTAGAATCCTTACCTTAGGATGCCTTATGTTGATTTTCTACCCCAAATCACTTCCAAAAGCCCTTTAAAACTCCTTGATCAAATGAAAGAGAAATTGAGAGGAAGCAAGAGAGGAAAGTGGCGTTGGAGAAGAAGAATGAGGGGTTTGCAATGTCTTAATTCCTTTTAATGAAATTTATACACAAGTATTCCCATTTTGCCCTTACTCTTCTTTGGGAATTCCATCTATATCCTTTGATTCATTACAAACACACCCCCATATCAACATATTCTCTATGAAAAATCCTTTCAATTTACTCCCCACTTTTCTTGCTAATTAGGGGTAGAATGGTCAAATTGCCTCTAGGGAAGAAAATATCTAAAACTTAGCAACTTTTTGTCGGCCTGCGCCGCGGCGAGGAATCTTCTGTCGCCGCGACGAAACTGTCCAGCAGCTTCCCCCGTGGCTTCAACACCTCTTCGCCGCGGCGAAGATTCTTCTTCGCCCCGGCGAAGACTGAAACACTAAACTTCTTCTATTTTCAACCAATTTCAGGGCAAGTATTCAACATAACACTCAATCAAAGGTCAACCAACAATATTACCAAGAAACCAACTCAAATAAGAGCAAAAGAAGAAACAATAACTACATACCTCAAGTGGGGCGTTACATGTTCCATAGACACTGGGGTTACCATCCATATGGAATCCTCTGGTGGGTCAGTCCAATGAACTTGCTGTGGCGTATCTGCCTACAGCAAGCACCCATGTGTTGCACCAGGTTGTCACCAAACAACCTTGACAAGTGAGATCAGTCATTGTCTTTCGACAGGGTCGTTCAACAATATGATAGCTTTACCGTATTATCTGTGCCCTTACTTCAGGATAATACTGGGGCTACGAACGTTTCTAGAATGGCCACCATATGTGCTCATAGGGTTCTCACTATCAAGATTTGAAACACTTGAACCCTCGTCACGGTTCTACCATTCTAAGGACATATATCAATACATATTGCAATAATAATGATTTACGCGATATAGAATAAGATGCCTTTTATTATTGATTAATGAACATTATTACAAAGAGTCAATTCTACAATAATTGATTGGCTCTAGGGCACCTACTCTAACAAAGTATGTGGGAGACTTGCATAAACACTAAAACATATGACATTTACACAAAACAGTGTCTAACCACAATTATGGACAAACCTAGCACAAAACAGAACCAATAGTTCAATGTTTAAAACCATGTTGTAACAAACCATTTTCAAAAACCTCACAAAACCTTTCAACTAGCACCTCAATTGCTTCTAAAATGGTGATTATGCATGAATTCATGAAAATTAAAAAAAAAAACTCACTTTAGTTCACTTTAACCACTTTTGGACTTACAAGAGTAAGATTCAACATATTTTCAACAAAAAACAACATCATCATGCCACAAAAATTTAAGCACAATCCATTCAACAAACAGTCTCCACAAAAGCATCATTAACAACACTTCCGAAAAATATGATAATCTCCACAAAAGCATCATCAACAATACTTTACAAAATTACGATCAACAACATACTCCACAAAATAAAAATCAATCAACACTCCCCAACTTAAAATGTCATTGTCCTCAATGACCCACAACTACAAACATCCTCCCCAACTTAGCATCAAATGATCTCAAATGGCAATATGATCAATAACATTAAAATCATCCAACATATTTGAGAAACAAGAAATCTAACAATAACAGCATATAAGGTGGAGAGATACAACCTGAGGAACAATGGTGGGGTTGTCACCAACGGAGTTTGTGGAGCATGCATAAGCGTAGCCTTGGACTAGTTAATGAGTTTCCAAACATGGCAATTCCTGCAAAGACAAAAACAACAAAAACATAAAAGCAATAAAAACATATTTAAAAAAGGTGGGTTGCCTCCCACGAGCGCTAAGTTTTAAGTCTTCAGCTAGACTGAATGCAAACATCAAGTTCAAGGTGGTTGAAACGTTGGCAATGCCTTACATGACCCTCGCCATTCAGCAACAAGTAGGGTATCACGAGGTCCCAAGAAGACATATTTGAATTTAATACGCCCTTTCCTTGTGCACAAGTCTTTTAAGAACTTAGCATAGGCAGGTATGTGCTTAATGGCATCTAGAAGTGGAATACCAATCAGCCTTTGTCTAAATAGCTCGACCATTTCCTCCATCCTAGTGGTTTTCTTAAAGTTGGATGCATTATTCGACTCTAGGTATTGAGGGCAAGGTTCTATCGACATGTCAAATGCAGGGGATGGTTCTTTCTCCCTAATTTCCTCATTTTCATGCCTCGGCACACCTAACTCTATGGTTGGTTCTCTTTCACTCCTCTCGGCTTGGTTTCCCTCTAAGCTCTCATTCTCTCCAAACTCAGCATATAATTCCCTCTCAAGCCTAGCTTGTTCATGACACCCCATCTGGTGAGGTGCACCATTGGGATTATCTACAACTTGACTCGGCAAATGGCATTCCTCTCTCTTATAAACCGCCTCAGCTATTTCACCAATTTAGGTCTCTAGCTTACTAATAGATTGGGAATGGGAATGTAATATCTGATAATGCTGCTCTAAGTCATTGAACCTAGCATTCATGTCATCTTTTTGTTCTTGCATGGTCTGGAGCATTTGAGCCATCATTGATTCCAGTGGACTGGGCTCGAGAGTGGGCTGTTGGACGGGAGGTGGGATCCTAGGTTGGGCGGGTGGTTGGACCGAATACATGTCCCAATAATTACCTTGTTGATTGGAAGAACTATATGGCATATTATGGGAGACATTCTAAGATTGTTCCTGCTTCCATGCAAAATGAGGATGGTTATGCCACTCACTATCAAATGTGTTCGAATACAAATCATTCCATCTCTGGAAACCTTGTGCATCTTGCACTTGCTCCTCAAAAGTGTAGGGAGCTGGTTCCTCAAATGTGTACTCAATAGCTAAAAGGTCTGAAGGCATAGAAAAGACATCCTGACTTGTCTTACCGGGAGGTGGTTGCCTAGAAGCTTGCCCTTGTATAGATATGAACGTGTCAAATTGATAGGCTAAAGACTCCAACTTGGAGTCTATATCGTCTAGGGGAGAAACCTCATAAATGCCACCATTCCTAGGCGGCTGCCCTATGATAGGAATCCTAGAAGCTAAATGGTTGTGCATGGGATACAGATTATCATCCATCCTATGTGCTTTCTATTTTCAAATCCAAGGGCACTAAAATTGGTTGATACGACTATCTACCAAGCATTCATTACAAGTGTACCAAAGGTTCCACCAACAACCACAACATCAAAATTAAAAGAAAAAGAAAAAGAAAAAGAACTAAAAGCAAATTCAAAAACCACACAAAAAGAAAAATAAAGCTAAATATGATAACACCCTAAACAAAAAAAATTAAAAAATTCCACACAATCAACAATTAAAACAAACAGTCAAACAAAAAGAAATTATTACTAAATCAAAAACTAAATCCTATGAATAAAAACAAAATATGCAAAACTAATACAAACATGCAAACTAAATGAACATGAAACATGCAAACATCACACAAACGATTAACAAGAACTAAAAAGAACTAAAGCTAAAAAGATTAGAAAATATCACAATCGGGTCATGCTTAAACTTTGATGCACATGACACACTGCAACGTTTCCCCAATTGTGATCTTCTTGCAAAATAAAAACAAACACGAATGAAACTGTGCTACTGAAAATTAAAGAACATAGAAAAATTAGACTTAAAGTATTTACAAACCCAAATACACACAAAGTTAAAAGCACGTTGCTCCCCGGCAACGGTGCCAAAATTTTGTCAAACCGGTCGTCACGGTCACAAAATTAAACCTAAATACCATAGTTAGCGGTAAGCATGGTCGAATCCACAGAGAGCAAGACTAATGACCTAATGTATATTTGAGTTAACGAAAGAGAAATTGGCAAAATGATTTATGAAACTAAATAGACTAAATGCAAATAATGAAAGAGTGAAATTAAAACTAATAAAGACTTTATAATAAAAATGTTGCCGTTACGGTTTTGGTTCGATACGAGACCGACTCACACAATTCTTCTCCACCCTCTACGATCCCCTAAACCTACAAGGCAAGGTAAATCAATGAAATGGCCTCCCGTCACTCTAGGTATAATCTATCCTGTCTCACCCGATCACTCAAGTTCGATTGGTTAAAGACTATCATCAAATACCGATAAACGCTACAAGGCAATACCACTAGTTGGTACGTGATTAACAAATACAATTTGTCAACACGTAAATTCCAATCAACCAACTTCACAATAAACGCAACAATAGTAGAAATTAAATTAAATCTGAACACAACTCAATTACAATCTATGCGAAGTAATGAAAAGCAATATTCATCATTTAATTATTTCAAACCAACATTTATCATTCAACAAGTTCTATGAAAACATTAAATCAGAATGGACAACAATATTCATCACAAGTTATGCTCAAATCATATTAAAGTATCGAAATAAAAAATGAAATGAAAACAAATATAATCCGAAGTATAATACTACCAAATGTCCTACAATTTGGCTCATCCAACTAGTCAAGAGCTGATGAGTAGAGTCGTGGAGTCAATCTCGATCTCGCCTATGCCGTAATGCATAACCGGGAACTTAGCCGCATGGTGGTGATGACAGAGGCTGAAACGGTGGAAACGAAGCTGATCATGACAGAGAGGAGGTAACCGATAGCGATATGATGCGAAGAAGGGGCGAAAACGACGTACAAACGACCTGAACTGGCAACCACTATCGGTGGTAGCCAGAATCTATCACAACGACGTACAAACGACCTGAACTGGCCGGTAATTGGTCGATCTGGCATTTTTCTCGACCGGCCGTAGCGGATTTACCAAAGAAATGGTCGTCATTGACCGACAACGACGGCCAGATTTGGCCTTTTGCACTACCAACTGGTTAGATCGGCCATGACTCGCCAAATCCAACCTGGTCAAGGCCAGAACGCTAGAATTCCACCTGCATTCCCGTGATGGTGGTCAGAATCTGGCACTGTAGGTGGATGGGGGTATTTTTTTTATTTTATAAAATTTTTATATGTTTAGGTGTTTAGTTAAATTAGCAAACTTAAGAGGTTTTTTTATAAATTTTTAAATTTTACCTCGTAATAATCAGATAATCACCCTACTTAACTATCCAATACTATTTCTAAAATCATATCTAAATAACAAACTAAACAACCATGATATTCCAAATATCATCACATATGATATAATTCTTGAAAATTTATCAACCTTGAACAAATAAAACGTATTTCATTTTAACCACAATGAATTTAGACTTTTAATAAAGAAATAAGAAAAAAAATAAAAAATCAAACTAAACGTTAAAAAATGTTTTTCCCAAAGAAACCACGAAGAGCCAAACTTTATTCTTCCTCTTCTTCACCATCTCCTTCTTGTTCTTGCTTTCCAGTCATGGCTCATTCTCTCTCCTCTCTTTTCTCCTACACTCCTCACCCTTTACCCTCCCCAAAACCAAACCCCAATCTATATTCCCTCCCTCCACGTTCCCGCTCTTTTACCACAGCCCAAAACAATCAAAACCTCACCTCCAAGCCCCCCAATTCAGAGAAAAAATCGTTCGCCATTGCCACCGGTGAACTCTTCCTGGGACTGGCCTCCAGGTTGCTGAAAACAAGCAACAGGGGGTTCTCTGAAAAATTTGAAAGGTTCCCAGTTGTGGAGACGATCAAAAAGGTGAATGGGAGTAAAAATTTTGAGAGAATTGGGGTGGTGATGGAGGACGAGATTGAGCCGGAGGTTATTTGGGAGCAAAGAGTGAAGGATGTTGAGGCTGAGAAAGAGAGAACGATTGTTACGAGTCCTGGGTTTAGTTTCTCTGCGGCTGGACTTTTGTTCCCTTATCATCTTGGTGTTGCTCAGTTTCTCATTGAAAAGGGTTATATTAAGGTTTGTTTTTTGATGGGTCGAGTTCCCTTTTTGCTCTTTATTTTTTTTTTGTTGAGGACATAATTGAAAATTGGTTGGAGTTTTGGAGGAGAATTTGATTGAAACTGCCTATTTGATGCATTGATCTCCATACGTCATAAAAAATGTTGGCCTTTTTATAATTGCCTTATTTTACTGAGATTATTGCGTGTGGTTCTGAAGAATTTATAAATTAAGATACAATTGAAGGGGGGATGCGTTCAGTTTTTTACTTTAATTTCCTCTGTTATGTAAAGTTTTGTTAGTTGCTGGGTCAAGTTCAATTTTTTATCTTTCTGTTTTTATGTTAGGGTCTAATTGAAAATTGCTTGGAGTTTAGGGGGAAAATTTGATTCAAACTGCCTACATTTGATGCATTTATCTCAATGCATCTGATGCATTTTAATTTCCTTGTGTTCCTGACATTGAGGCGTGTGATTCTGAAGCATTTATAAATTAAGATACAGTTGAATGGTTGCGTTCACTTTTTGAATTCAATTTCCTTAGTTATTTACATTTTGAAATATTTATGAGTTTATGGTTTGATTTGAAGTAGGAATTCTTATTTGTGCGAATGTTCATCTGCAGTCATTTGAATCAAATTATCTTTGATAATGGAGGGATTAAGTTAAAGCTTGTATTTTTTGTGGGAAATTTGATGAATTTTATGATTAGTTTTGTGGTTCATATAATTGAAACTGATGGATTACCAGTAAACAGGTTAAATAATAGGCAAACATTTATATACAGAATCCAAATAAAAACTGTTTGCTCACAATTTTATTTATTTATTTTGGTGTCCATGTTTTACATTGTGTGCCAGGTTCAACAGAAGACAGAATCCGGTCGTAATACATTGATATTGTTTCTGTAGTTTTATGATCATTGATGCTTTTTTTTAGACTTAAAGTTGCAGGATGCTTATCTTGTTCACTTATGAAATTGAGCTACTTCTGTTCTACTGTACTACCTATAGTTATTATGGACTACTTTATTCAGTATCTGTAATATTTAAAACTTGGGACATGGTTAAAATTCCTTTTGATTTATTCTCCCACCCCAAACAAAGAATTTGTAGGTTTGGTATATTGTTCACCTTAAGGCTAAAAGGTTATGTGCTCTTATTTGTTTCTGTGATTACCTGTTGAAAACTTTTCTTTATTTTTTGTTTCATTCATAAGGCTGCTTTGGATTGTCCAATTATAAGGAATTTAATTGGGTTGTGCATGAAGTCAACCCCGTCATTTAAATGACAGTTACACGTCTTTTGTTGACTTGCTGGATATCTTCCCTGTTGTTTATTTTGTTTTTGCATATGGAATTGAAGTAAAATTGTTAGTATATTGTTCATCTTTTACTGTGGGAATCACCCTTTTTTATCTTTCTTCCTGATAATTCTGTTTGTAACTAAAATTTTTGTTGTCTTCACAGGAAACCACACCATTGGCTGGATCCTCAGCTGGTGCCATAGTTTGTGCTGTTATAGCCTCAGGAGCTAGTATGCAAGAAGCCCTAAATGCTACAAAAATCCTAGCTGAAGATTGCAGGGCTAGAGGAACTGCATTCAGGCTTGGGGTATGCTTAAAATATTTTGTTGTAATCAATTTTTGAGGAGTACTGGTATATTTTCAGTGATATATACTTGTGTACATTAACAAATAATATTAACTCATTGCCTGCAGAGCCATCTATTGTGAGTTTTTCTTTACTAAGCAACAAATTAGTTAATTATTGTGAAATGTTCATTTTTACAGTGTTTAATGAAGTATATTCAGTTTTTACACAGCATTATCGTTAGTTTTTGTTAAGTAATCTATTATTCTGTGTTGCGCTATCTATCTATCTATCTAAGAATTATGATTAGTTTGTGAAGCCTTATCTATCTATCTATCTGTTTATATTATTTCAGTCATTGGGGGATTTAATGAATTAAGCAAAAAAGTTTTCATAAAAGAGGCTGTAAACTGTCATTTATGGCAGTCTGATTTAGATTTAAGTGGCAGCTTTTATTATTGGTAGTTAGCAAGGTGATGTCGCAAGAATAGGATTGGTGTAAGGTTATTTTAGTTTTCGTTTTAATCATCTTAAGGATTGACTTGTCTAGACTAATTTGGAGGGTCTTTTTTTTTTTTTTTGCTTTGTGAGTTGTTTTTGATGTTTATGTCCAATTTGATTACGATTAGGATTCTTTTTGACAAGTACTCATGTTGTTTTTGTAGTTAGTCATTGATGAATAATTGAAAACGTATATTTTCTTCAATATTTGCCTAAGTTCTGAATTTCTTCCCTTTCTTTTGTTGTTCTCTGTTCATGTTCCTATTTAGTTCTCTATTTATCTTTTATCTCTATAATCTCTATCTTATTTTTCTT
Organism: Pistacia integerrima; assembly: GCA_026225825.1. Classification (NCBI taxonomy): domain Eukaryota; kingdom Viridiplantae; phylum Streptophyta; class Magnoliopsida; order Sapindales; family Anacardiaceae; genus Pistacia; species Pistacia integerrima. Next base: position 27,193,472 of record CM047749.1, read on the forward strand.
CTAATACTCCATCACTAGGTACATATGAGTGAATGTCATAAAGGAATAAAATCTTATCCAACAGTTTTATTACAGGGTTGGTAAAGTTGATGCATTCGTACTGATTTTTTCTGGAGAATTATGAGCATATGAACCACTTTTTCAAGTTTATGTGAATAGTGCTTTGTTCTTTCTGTTTATTATGTGTGTGATTCTGCACGTCATGCAAGTCTGACAGGATTGAAATCAAAACTTATATCTAATGCGCTGTTTCACTCCTTACAAGTTTAAAAATGATGACATGAGATTTTGGATTAGTGAAATGATCTTTATGTTTTGTTTGTTTTGTATTTCCTTTAGTTTAATAATCTTTTCTTTTCTAATATACTAATAGAGTAACATGAATCCATTTCATATATTAATTCATTTGTTAGTAGAGATTTTAGATACTATTACTGAGAGTGGAGAAACTTGGAAGATTGTTTGATTTGCTATCCAGAAAAGATTTGGAAAAGTAGGGCATTTGGAGTTGTATATAAAACTTGGATGCAGTCTCAATGAAAATAGCAGAACAATGCATTTTTTTTTTCACAGTTTTAGATTTTATGTAATTTTTCAGGATAAATTTGAAGATTATTACTCCCATATAACAGTATTTTCTAAAGATTTTATGTATCCAGTGTTTTCCAAACAAGATGGCTTCAATTGTAAACCAAATAGGCTGTTGGTTTAAAGAGTTTGGTGATTCTTATGGGCTTAATATCCCATTATTTTGATTTCTTTTGCAAAAAAGAGAAAACCGTATTTATCAATATGTTGTTAAATCGAAAATTTGGGAGTAAGTTAAAAAAATTTCTCCATTTCTTTTATCCACAGGCTGTTCTCCGAGATGTTCTCAACAATTTTCTCCCTGATGATGCTCATACTAGGTCAAATGGAAGGGTTCGTGGTGAGAATAATTTTAATTTATCATTAATATTTCTGCAACCATTCTGTCCAATAAAAACAACAATTCCCATAATAATTGCTAATTGAGTGAGAGTTGTATCCAAATATAATTTTGTGTTCACTTTCTGTTAGCATTGTCTGCACTTGTATAGGGAAGCTAAACTTGCAATTACTCTTGCTTTTAGCGATGGATATTTTGATTAACTTCTATCAGCAGTGACTTATATTGCAACTATTATGACAGTTGCGGTAACCCAGATTCTCTGGAGGCCTAGGGGTTTACTGGTGGATCAGTTTGATTCCAAGGAAGATCTCATAAATGCAGTTTTTACATCATCGTTTATTCCAGGGTAAAGGTCATATATATATGGTTTTGCTTCCTATGAGTGTTAATGAAGTTAAACTCATAGTATGAATTAATGCAGATATCTTGCACCAAGACCAGCAACTATGTTTCGGAATCGAGTTTGCATTGATGGTGGTTTGACCTTGTTTATGCCACCAACATCTGCATCTAAAACGGTATTTCCTCGTGATGATTAATTTTTGATGTTCATAATTTCTAAGGTAAATATGCACTGTTTTATTATAAAACCTGAAGTTGGATGCTCAGAGAAGCCTTATTAGTTATCTTGTTCTACCCGTCTGTCAGTGTCATAGTTCAAGATTCTTAGATTAGATGACATTTGTTATAGTTAAACCTTTATGCATTCAAAATCATTATTTGTATGACTGCCATTTAAAGCTCTTACGCAAAAAAATAGCATTATGAATGTTAGAACTCTGCCCATTGGGTCTCCCATAAAAAATATTTATTTTTCAATGACTAAACAACATTCTTCCAAATGCAATGAAAACTTTTTTGACAGAAAGGATGAAAAACTTATATCTGAGGGTGGTATGACTCTTCGCTTGTTCTTTGCAGGTTCGTGTTTGTGCTTTCCCAGCCAGTAGACTAGGACTTGAAGAGATTGGGATTAGCCCAGACTGCAATCCTGAAAATAGAGCTAGCCCCAGAGAGGTATTATTTATAGCTCTGTGATTGTATAGTCTCTTTTATTCTTAAGCAAATGCTGTTGATCTTGCTGCTTGCTATGGTTGCAGCTTTTCAATTGGGCGTTGGAGCCAGCAGAGGATCATATTCTTGACAAGCTCTTTGAGCTTGGATATCTAGATGCTGCTGTTTGGGCTGAGGCAAACCCAGTTGATAAAACAGTTGAAGATGAAGCTGCGTTGGTTGAAAATGGTTCTGCGACTTAGTTAGCTTGTCTGCCAGATGATTTAACCCAAGTTTTATGTTGAAGATAGGATGCAATGTTGGGACTTGCTTCCGATCTGCTACGGTTCTCTGATTCCAAATTCACGTGGCAGGTCAGACATGAACCTTTTTGCACATTACCATTTACTATTGCTCAATTCAAAGAATAGAACTCCTATTTTGTGATTTGTAAGATTATTTTACACGAGATAGCTGAGAAAGTAGAAAGAAAAAGGAAAAGTGATAGAACTTAAGATTTTGATTTGAACTGTAAAGATCAGTTCAGTTCCAAGTCCACCTCTAAAAGGCCGCAATAATTGTATTTAATTTTGGACATTAAGTTTATTATGTATAGTAGAGGAAGATTCCTGTTGGATTTCTCTTGTTATCTTCTTGTAATTATTAAGTGATTTGAAATGTAGTTTTGTGTCAATGTGAATAAGATTGTAGCCATAACCTATTATTTTCAATCAAAATTTATTTTTCTTGATTTCTCAGCAAGTCTGCTTATTGTTTAATCTTTATTAATTCCTTCTTGCAAATGTTGTGGTCAAGTTTTGATTGTTAGTGTTCATTGCTAATCATATACACATGTTGGAGATAGATTGAATTCAAGTTTGTGAAGATTGTTTTTATGGTTTTAGTGTTAATTTCATTTTGATTCTCAATTCAAATACCTAAAATTGTGTGTAGATAAGAAGAAGAATAGTTTGGGATAAATAACATGATTAAAGGTTATAAAGTTCCAAAAAGAGAAAAAATAAAAGAAGAGTGAAATTTTTGGAGTGTTATAAAAACAATATATATATATATATATATATATATATATATATATATATATATATATTTCAGATGGGGGCAAACTATTAAAAGACAACTTTAAGTTTGCATTTATTTAAAGAGTCATGAAGTTTGAAACTCTTTACTAAATGACCATATTTTTTTATTAAGGTTAATTAATCACTAATGATGTTTAAATTAGGCTTAATGAAGCATTTACTCATTTTTCAAAAATAACTTTTTGTCCCCAAAAACCAAATTTTTTTTGCAAAGAAATCCAAACCCAAAACCCACGTTTAGAAAGAATTTGCCCCCCTCCCTCCTGCCATTAACGTCTTGCCCTTCCTCTTATTGTTCTTCTTAGCAAAACCAAAGCCCACTTCCTCCTCCTCCTCTTGCTCTTCCTCTACATATTCTTCTTCCTCATTACACAAAGAAAGAGATATTTTGAAGAGGGCTAGAAGACATAATAGTCGGTGAAGTTCCGCCTCCTAACATTTCCTTCAGGTTGGTGTTACTCCTCTTTGTATTTTAGATTTCTATCCACTGAGGTTTAATGGATTGAGTTTGGGTTTGGGTTTTGATTTAGATTTAATGGATTATATTTTTGGGTTGTCTTTGATGTAATGCAAGTTGAAGGGAGTGAATATTTTTATGATTTTCTTGCATTGTGGGTGTTAGAGTAGATGCCCTAGAGCCAATCAATTATTGTAGAATTGACTCTTTATAATAATGTTCATTAATCAATAATAAAAGACATTTTATTCTATATCGCGTAAATCATTATTATTGCAATATGTATTGATATATGTTCTTAGAATGGTAGAACCGTGACGAGGGTATCAAGTGTTTCAAATCTTGATAGTAAGAACCCTATGAGCACATATGGTGACCATTCTAGAAAGCGTCCAGTATGGGGATATTATTACGAAGTAAGGGACTGATAATCTGATAAGGCTATCATAGTGTTGAACGACCACAGTCCGAAAGGCGGATGGCCCGATCTCACTTGTCAAGGTTGTTTGGTGACAACCTGGTGCAACACATGGGTGCTTCTGTAGGCGATTACACCGCAAAGAAGTTCACTTGGATCGACCCTCCACCAGAGGATTCCATATGGATGGTAACCCCAGTGTCTATGGAACAAATCATCTAACGAATGGTGGTGCATGTGATCCTTAGACTTGAGATCACCGAAGCACCTTGTGTACCGATTGGTGCAATTTGACACTAGCCTAACACAGTTCTTTTCAGAGCTGTCAATACGGTAGTGATTGGCTGCATCGATAAGTGTATCAAGACTATGGTGGATTGACAGAGCATTCATCACTCCCTGGGGACCAGAAGTTATCATGGCGCAATTCAAGATAAGTGTATCAAGACTATGGTGGATTGACAGAGTATTCATCACTCCCGGGGGAAACGGGAGAAGTTAAAGATATGGCGATGACACTAAAACTGTGGCCACAGTGGGATTGAGTTGTTGCTCTATCCGAATTATAATACAGGTCATTGGTCCAGAAACTGAATACATAATATCAAGAGTAACCGAAGGTTGACACTATTTCTATGCCTTTGTCTTGTGGAGATAACGAAAGATGAAAGGATCGAATTGTACGGTAACCATATCGTTGACAGGTAGCTACTTTGCTGAATTCAAATCTATCGGGTGGTCATGATGCCTTGCTAGGGGCCAATCTTGGTCTGTGTATTAGTGAGACGATTAATTGGTGTTAATCGCGATACTATACACTGCCGGTATGATGAGGAGCCTATGGGTCACACACATAGAATATAATTTAAGACTCAAGAAGAAAGAAGGGCGTTTTCGTCTTTTTGGGCGAAAGGGTATTTTGGTAATTTCACAGTGCAATTAAATTTGCTGAGGTCGTAGCCTTTATTTAATTTGTTAGAAAAATTAAATAAGTGAAATTCCGTTTAAATATATTTTCGCATATATTTAAATAAATTATCATTATTGTTAAATGTTAATATATATATTAATTGATTTTTAATTGAAATAATGATGAATTAAATTAAAATATCTAAATGGGAGTGTTTGGCAAATTTGGGGGTGTTTGGGTTGGAGCCCAAGCCCATTTCATATGGGAATAGGGCAACTAAAATAAGACTATAAAAGAAAAAGGTTTTAGTTGAAAGAAACAAGTGTGTGTTATTTTATTATATTCATTCTTCATTTGAAAAGTGAGAAACCTCCAGCCTCAAAACTCTCCCACGCCACTTTTACTGTTCCATTGAAAACAAACACCTTTTGTTTTTCTTCTTGATTTCTTAAGGCCAAGGAGGATCTAGCAAATCCCTCATTGGTTCTTGTTGATTGTCTTCGTGTGGACCTCTACGGTTCGATCCTACACTTGGATCAGTAGCAAACACGTTCAGAGACAATATTGGTGGAGCCTCCAAACGTGGGTATGGTTTCTTAAACCTTGAACTGATTTTTGCAGATTTGATTATTTTAATGTAAATTGTGATTTTTGTACCCGGATCTTGGTTCTAAAGAACGATCCATAGAGTTTATGTTTTTGTTTTCCGCTGCGTAACTGGGTCGTTTACTAACAGTGGTATCAGAGCCTCGGGTATCAAATTTTACAATTTATTGTATGATTTATAACATGTATTTGGTTGATAAGATGTTGTTTTTGAAAAATCTGCAAAATCTGCAAAATATGTTTATGGATGAATGATTCAAATGATAAACTGGTTTAATAATGTGTTGAAGAATGATATATTGGTTGGTTAATATCCTGGTTGAACGTATGTGCGTTTGATTTGATTTGGATTCGTGTTTATACACAAAATTTGCAAAAAAAACGCGAACTGTACGAATTGGGGATTTCGTCTCGCCGCGGCGAGGAGCCTCTGGAAAGTTTCGCCGCGGCGAAGATAAAACCTTCGCCGTGGCGAAGTCTATGGCGGCGAAGTTCATACTGTATACCTCGCCATGGCGAAGATAAAACCTTCGCCGCGGCAAAGTCTGTGCTTCCTCGCCGCGGCGAAGATAAAACCTTCACCGCGGCGAAGCTTGTAGCTTTCCCAATTCTGTATTTTTTGCAAAGGGTCTAATCTGCACTTTTTAATAACCTGTAAAGCCAATGTACATCTGCACATTTAAGAGGGTAATTAATTAATAAACCCAACCAATTCAAAAATTGATTATTTTTGAAATGTATGCTTTGTACTTGTTTGTATATTGCATGGTGCCCGGTACATGAGCCTTAGACCTAAGGGTGAATGTTTTAAATTATTTTGGGTATGTATGGCTGTAATATTTTTTAAAAATAGGGCCTGCGTGTCCTGCCTTCTCTCCTCTTCTTGATGTACATTCTTTTCTCATCTCATTCCCCTCGAATGGAAATCGAGGTTTCTAAATTTGTTGATGTAAAATTAGTTTAATATTAATTTTATTGTAAATTTAGAATGATGTTTTTGAAATGTACTTGGAGTCGGAGCAAAGGACGTGGCAACCATACTTGAGGACTCAAGATGTTTATTACAGGACCCTTAGGTGACCCACCGATTCCTCTAGGCTCGAGGAGATCGGTTTTAGTTAGGCCATGTACCGCACGTTTAATATTTTGTTTAGAATGCATGCTAAGGTTGAATGTTGAATAACATGCCAAACAATGTCATTCTAACAAAGATAATAATCTGATGAGACATTAAATATCAAACCCTCAATTAAAGTATATTAAGTCACGAATGCCTTCCATCATCATGGTTTTAATCAAACCACTATTCGTCGAAACCTTGTTCGCCAAAGCGAAGGGTACACTTCTACCAGTGGGAGGTTAAAATTAATTGGAGTTTTCCTTAATGGTGATGGGTCGACTTAAAATGACGGTTTTGCTTGTTTGCCAAAGCGAAGGTTGATAAACACGTCATAGGCAAAGTAGAGCAGTACACATATTATGTGTATGTGGTGACATGTAGTGTCCACTCTACTGATACTGAGAATCACACTTGAGGACAATGGTTAGAGCCATTGGATTATGTAATTGGCTTGTTGGCTTTTTCACATTTGAGGTTGATATTGGGAGCTATCAACTGGTGTGGATTAAGTTTGTTGGCCTACCTAATCAATTCATTTTGGCTTGTTCGCCAAAGTGAAGGTTTGAAATGGGCAGGATGGGATCTCGGTCCACTAGGAAAGCCAACGGGCTTTCCCGAGTTAATAGTGAGGGCTATTGGCTTGAGTAAAATAGTGGGAGCATCGTTTAATAAAAGACCATATTAAATAATAATGAACTTTATAATAACTTTATCTTTTCTGCAATTGTAGATTCACCAAAATGAGCATTATGAACTCGACCGATGGAAGGTTGAAAAAGAAAACAGGTTGGATGGATCCAATTTCTGAATTTGGTATCGTAATCTTCGGATTATACTTAAGTCGAAAAGAAATTGTATATCCTTGAAAAGCCATACATGGTGAGCTGATCTGATGCCACTCGGGGAAGTTATGGATACTTATCAAAAAGTTCCTTGATGATCTTGATAGCGTTCGGTGCTTGATGTTAGCATCAATGACACCTATCTTGCAAAGCGGCATCGAATATGGATGCTTCTTCCATTATTCTACACCTCAAGGAGCTATTTGAAACAAATGCTCGACATGAGAGGTACAAGGTGTCGAAAGCCTTTGTTTGGGGAGTCGTCACCCGAGGGTGCCCAAGTTGGTCCTCATGTGCTCAAGATGATCGAGCACATTGAGAGGCTTGAGACTTTGGGATATGGCTTGGATGCAGAATTACAAATGGATTTAATTCTGCAATCCTTGCCTGACTCATATGCTCCGTTCATAATGAATTTCAATATGAACACGATGGAGAAAATCTCGCTGAACTTGAACATGTTTGAAGATCAGTAGAGCAGGGACTTGAAAAAAGTCCAAGCTTGTTTTCTCGGTTCACCCGCAAAGAAAGCAAAGGTAACGGCAAGGGTAAGGCCAAGGCCAAACCCAAGCCCAAGCTCAAAGGACAGGTTGCTCTTGGGCCTGAGAGTGGCATAGGAAAGGGCAAGGTAGTCTGCTTCTTTTGTGGCAAGCCTGGCCACTGGAGGAAACACTGCAAGGCTTTCCTCGCAAGCAAGAAGAAGTCAGAGGCTACGACTTCAGGTACTTTCATGATTGAGATTAACTTCTCATCCTCAACATCTTGGGTCATGGACACAGGATGTGGTACTCACATTTGTACTGATGTGTAGGAACTAAGGCAGAGTAGAGTGCTCGCCAAGGGAGAGGTGGACCTACGAGTTGGAAATGGAGCACATGTGGTGTATTAGTTTGTAGGGACTTATTGTTTATCTTTGCCTACGGGCTTGTTATTAGAACTACATAACTGTTATCACGTACCTTCCTTTTCTTGGAATATTATTTCAGTATCCGTTTTGGATAATATGGGGTATCATTTTGAGATATCTAATGGATTGTTGTCCTTTAGTTTGAATGGTATTCTATTTGGAATTGCAAGGTTATATAATGGATTATATGTTCTTGATTTAAACAATAAAGATATTCTCAATATTGAAACCAAGAAAGCTAAACATAGCAATATAAACCAAACATATCTCTGGCATTATAGATTGTGTCATGTTAATAAGACTCGCATTGCAAAACTTCAAAGGGATGGAGTTTTGGCCCCTTTGACTTCCAGTCATTTGAGGTATACGAGTCATGCCTTTTAGGCAAGATGACCAAGTCTCCTTTCACAGGACAAAGTGAAAGGGGCTCTGAAGCTGTAGGCATCATCCATAGTGATGTATGTGGTCCACTAACAGTTGAAGCCAGAGGTGGATATTCATACTTCATCACATTTACTGATGATTTCAGTAGATATGGTTATGTCTACCTTATGAGACATAAATCAAGCCTTTGATAAATTCAAGGAATTCGGGAATGAAGTACGAGAATATGTTGGGCAAAAGTATTAAAGCTCTTGGTCGGATCGGAGGTGAATACTTAAGCTCGGGGGTTTTGAGTACTTTAAGGAATGTGGGATAGTATTACAACTCACCCCTCCTTATACACCCCAACACAATGGAGTGTCAAAAAAGAGGAATAGGACCTTACTTGACATGGTTAGGTCCATGATGAGTTTTATTGATTTACCTACATCGTTCTGGGGTTATGCCCTAGAGACTGCGACTCACGTTTTGAACCGTGTGCCGTCAAAATCTGTAGATAAGACTCCATATGAGCTATAGAGTGGGCGAAAGCCCAACTTGTCTTATCTAAGGATTTGGGGTTGCGAAGCTTATGTTAAGAAATTGACTTCGAACAAGCTGGGCCCAAAATCCTGTAAATGTATATTTGTGGGGTATCCAAAGGAGACCAAAGGATACTATTTCTACCACCCAGAAGAGCGCAAAATTTTTGTTGCTCGATCTGGTGTCTTCCTAGAAAAGGAATACTTTCTAAGAAGTACTAGTGGGAGAAAAGTAGAACTTGATGAAGTTCTAGAACCACAAGATATACTAGACAAAGGACGGGATGATGTGCAACAAGAAGTGGTTGAGCATCAAGAGGAGATTACTCCACAACTTGTGGATCAAAGTGAACCACCTCAGGTAGCGCAGGAGCTGCGTAGATCTAGGAGAGTACGCCATGAGCCCGAGAGATACGGTTATCTCGTGACTTAACATCGTGACGTACTAGTCTACCAAGACGATGAACCCAGAACCTACGAAGACGCTATATCGGATCCAGATTCCGTTAAATGGCTTGAAGCCATGAAATCTGAGATGGACTCCATGTACCAAAACCAAGTGTGGTCTCTGGTGGAACCACCTGAAGGGGTAAAACCCATAGGGTGTAAATTGCATACTTATAAAGCACGATTGGTTGCCAAAGGTTTCAAACAAATTCATGGCATTGACTATGAAAAAACCTTTTCGCCGGTTGCCATGATTAAATCCATCTGGATTATGCTTGCAATTCTTGCATATCATGACTATGAGATTTGGCAAATGGATGTCAAAAGCGCTTTCCTGAACGGAAACCTTGAGGAGGATGTGTATATGACACAACCTGATGGTTTCGTTCTTGATAGTCAAGCTAATAAGGTATGCAAATTGTAGAGATCCATTTATGGACTCAAGCAAGCTTCAAGGAGCTGGAACATTCGTTTTGATGAAGCCGTAAAAGAATTCGGTTTTATTAAGAACGAAGATGAGCCCCTGTGTTTACAAGAAAGTGAGTGGGGAGCGTAGCATTCCTAGTGTTGTATGTCGATGACATACTTCTGATCGGGAATGATATACCGAACTTGCAGTCGGTAAAGACTTGGTTATCCAAGTGCTTCTCCATGAAGGACTTAGGGGAAGCAGCCTACATCCTTGGTATAAAGATCTATCGTGATAGATAGCGTAGGTTGCTTGGCCTGAGTTAGAGTGCATATATTGACAAAGTACTGAAATGATTCAGTATGGAAGAATCCAAGAAAGGATTTCTTTCGATGTCACATGGTGTTTATCTCTCTAAGGAATTATGTCCTAAAACACAAGATGAGAGAGATATGATGAAGAGGATCCCATATGCATCAGCAATTGGATCCATCATGTATGCCATGCTATGTACTCGGATTGATGTCTCATGTGCTTTGAGCACTTGTAGTAGATATCAATCGGATCCGGTGGTGAGCACCTGGATGGTCATTAAGAATATTCTTAAGTACCTGAAGAGGACTAAGGATATGTTCTTGGTTTATGGAGGGGAAGATGAGCTCATTGTAAGAGGATACAGTGATGCTAGTTTCCAAACGGACAAATATGATTATCGATCACAATCAGGGTTTGTATTTTGTCTCAATGGTGGTGCAGTGAGCTGGAAGAGCTCCAAGCAAAGCACTGTAGCAGACTCTACAATGAAGGCTAAGTATATTGCATTGTCAGATGTGGCCAAGGAGGCAGTCTGGATTAAAAAGTTCGTCACTGAACTTGGTGTGATTCCCACAATTGTTGATCCTATAGACGTCTATTGTGACAACAATGGAGCAATTGCTCAAGCCAGGGAACCACGGTCTCATCAGAAGTCCAGACACATACTCAGAGGATTCCATCTCATTGGAGAGATAGTTGAGAGGAAAGACGTGTAGATTAGTAAAGTACATACTGGCGACAATCTCGCAGATCCACTGATAAAGCCTCTGTCGCAGCAGAAGCATGAAAGACACTTGAGATCATTTGGTATTAAATACATGAATGATTGGCTATAGTGCAAGTGGGAGATTGTTAGAGTAGATGCCCTAGAGCCAATCAATTATTGTAGAATTGACTCTTTGTAATAATGTTCATTAATCAATAATAAAAGGCATTTTATTCTATATCGCGTAAATCATTATTATTGCAATATGTATTGATATACGTCTTTAGAATGGTAGAACCGTGACGAGGGTATCAAGTGTTTCAAATCTTGATAGTGAGAACCCTATGAGCACATATGATGGCCATTCTAGAAACGTCCGTAGCCCCAGTATTATTACAAGTAAGGGCACGAGATAATACGGTAAGGCTATCATAGTGTTGAACGACCACTGCGAAGGCGTGGCGATCTCACTTGTCAAGGTTGTTTGGTGACAACCAGGGTGCAACACATGGGTGCTTCTTTGTGGCGATTACAGTAGCAAGTTCACGGGTGACCTACGAGAGGATTCCATATGGATGGTAACCCCGTGTCTATGGAACAAATCCTCTAACGAATGGTGGTGCATGTGATCCTTAGACTTGAGATCACCGGAGCGCCTTGTGCACCGGATGGTGCGGTTTGACACTAGCCTAACTTGAGTTTTTTGTTGTCAATATGGTGGTGATTGGCTACATCGAGGAGTGTATCAAGACTATGGTGGATTGACAGAGTATTCATCACTCCCAGGTATGGGAGAAGTTATCTCACGGCGCAATTCAGTATATGGCGATGACACTAAAACTATGGCCATAGTGGGATTGAGTTGTTGCTCTATCCGGATTATAATACAGGTCATTGGTCCAGAAACTGAATACATAATATCAAGAGTAACCGAAGGTTGACACTATTTCTATGCCTTCGTCTTGTAGAGATAACAAATGATGAAAGGATCGAATTGTACGGTAACCATATCGTTACGGTAGCTACTTTCTTTGAATCCAAATCTATCGGGTGGCCATGATGCCTTGCTAGGGGCCAATCTTGGTCTATGTATTAGTGAGACGATTAATTGGTGTTAATCGCGATACTATACACTACCGGTATGATGAGGAGCCTATGGGTCACACACATAGAAGATAATTTAAGACTCAAGAAGAAAGAAGGGCGTTTTCGTCTTTTTGGGCGAAAGGGTATTTTGGTAATTTCACAGTGCAATTAAATTTGCTGAGGTCGTAGCCTTTATTTAATTTGTTAGAAAAAATTAAATAAGTGAAATTCCGTTTAAATATATGTTCGCATATATTTAAATAAATTATCATTATTGTTAAATGTTAATATATATATTAAATATATATTAATTGATTTTTAATTGAAATAATGATGAATTAAATTAAAATATCTAAATGGGAGTGTTTGGCAAATTTGGGGGTGTTTGGGTTGGAGCCCAAGCCCATTCCATATGGGAATAGGGCAACTAAAATAAGACTATAAAAGAAAAAGGTTTTAGTTGAAAGAAACAAGTGTGTGTTATTTTATTATATTCATTCTTCATTTGAAAAGTGAGAAACCTCCAGCCTCAAAACTCTCCCATGCCACTTTTACTGTTCCATTGAAAACAAACACCTTTTGTTTTTCTTCTTGATTTCTTAAGGCCAAGGAGGATCTAGCAAATCCCTCCTTGGTTCTTGTTGATTGTCTTCATGTGGACCTCTACGGTTCGATCCTACACTTGGATCGGTAGCAAACACGTTCAGAGACAATATTGGTGGAGCCTCCAAACGTGGGTATGGTTTCTTAAACCTTGAACTGATTTTTGCAGATTTGATTATTTTAATGTAAACTGTGATTTTTGTACCCGGATCTTGGTTCTAAGGAACGATCCATAGAGTTTATGTTTTTGTTTTCTGCTGCGTAACTGGGTCGTTTACTAACATCGATTAGATGCAGATCAAGAAAAATAGCTTTAATGAAGGATTCCAAATCTAATATATCGCTTCAACGACTCTACAGATGCCCTTTTAAATCCGTCAACCTTTAATATATCGCTTAATAATTTTTTTCTTGTATTTTTGGTATTTGACTATTATTAGACATGGGACAAGTTGTTTTGAGTGATGAATATTTTGATGAGTGGATGGAGGATGAAAGTTGTTGGGCGTGGTGTGGGAAGAGCAAAGAAGTTACACCGATTGCTATGAGCATAGAAGTTACTTTTGATGAGTTGGTTGATGAAATCATTAGAAGATGTGAGTTGAGCTGCTTGAGTAGTGATATAGTTGTGAAGTACATTTTAAGCAGAGTGCCTCTAAATTATAAGTACCCTCTAATGTATTAAAGCAGATGAAGGTCTGAAGTTATATATGCCTGATGTAGGCGATAATGGTTTGAGCCAATTTTAAGAGTTTTTGTAGTGGATAAATTGTTTGGTTCAAAGGAAGAGGAGAATGAGCAAATTGGTGCGGAGAATGTTGGCTTTTATTTTAACTACAAGGGCATTGATTTCTTTATTGAGAAATCAGGAGTAGGCGCTGATTTGGGTGGTGAGGAGTACACTATAGAAGAGGTTGTTCATGGGGGGCAAAATAATTTGTGGATGAGGAGGACACTATACACGTTCTTGCAGATGTAGAGGTTCTTATAAATACAGATCATGCATAAGGTGTAGTTTGTGCGGAAGAGAACACTATAGAAATTCTTGTCGATTAGAGGTGGCAATTGTCGTTGGTAGTCAGACATCTCATGTCCTTACTAATGGTTCGAACTTGCACGTAGGGTATTTGGTATTTATTTGACGACAAGGAGGACGTGGTTAGGAAGCTAAAACTTGTTGCTGTGAAAGGTAATTTTGATTTCATCACATGCGTAAGCTGGGCTGAACACCCTCAAAAAAAAAAAAAAAAAAAAATTGAGTTCATCATGAAAAAGACTAATTCTTCGATAGTGATGATTGGATGTCGTGACCGAAACTGCAGGTCGCGGGTTTATAGTAGAAGTTATATAGAATCTGAGAAATTTATTGTTAGCACATATACCCGTGAGCACACATGTGGGTTGGGATATATTTATGACCGCCATCGATAAGCCTCCGCTGATGTTATTGAAAAATTTGTGAAATGTCAGTTTGTTGATGGGAAAGGTCCATCTCTTAAGGACATTCAAAATTATGTGCACACAAAGTTGGGATGTGATGTCCATCTCCTAAATATTTATTAATTTATTGATATATGTCCAAGCGGACTAATAGTTTATTAATAATAAGGGGAATAAGAGAATTTATGTAATTATAGTAAACATCAAAGGAGTTGATTTGATATCCTTAACTCTTTATGATACTATTACAATGTTCCACATTAGCTTATCCACAATGTGCACTTCACATTAACATGTATGATCAACACATATCAAGTGATTAGACAGTCTCACATACACCAATCTCAATAAAGAATTTCTCTTATAAATGTGCTTCCTATAACATTATAATCTTTGTTATGACCTTGATTGCTTGCAAAATTTGGAAACAATGTTATCCATTGAAACTAAATTCTAAAAATAGTTACAAGAATTTGATAACGAATAGTAGAACAATATAATTTACATAAGCATTTCAAATGTTTTCTTATACAATACAACTCATTACCATACACAAAATTGGATGATAGTAATAAGTTACAAGAACCAATCAATTATGGAAACATCTTCTTGAAAGTGTGATAAAAAAGTGAGTATAAAAGATCTTTATGCGTTTTCTAATCCAATACCTTTAAAAGGGGAGCACCTTTACAGAATCCTACATCACATCTATATAGAGATTCTTCATTTACTTTTGGTTTCATCTCTTTCTTACAAGGTTTTGGCCTTGTTAGAGCCCATGGAATTGTTCATATGGCCAACGAACGCATGTAACTTAGCGCTCTAAAACAATCAACAGTGGTCCAAGCTTCAAGAGTTCAGAAAGAATAACTATGCAGAAAACAACAATGAGTCAATGAATTATCAGGAAGAAATAGTTCTGGAGCAGATAATAATCAGTGTAAATAATGCAAAATGTAAAGTTTCCAATTGTAATTGGTAGAAAATTATCCTAAAGGCAGTAACCTGATGATGCAGGACGTAAGGGAAGGATGCAAACAGGTATTTAGTCCTTATCTTCTACATTTTAGGATAGACTATTTGAGTCCTTGGTATCCCTTTCTTGATTTCTCCTCTTAACCTATTAATTTCTCTCTATCTCCCCTGTATAGAATCCTATATTGTCAATCTATTTTATTCTTCTCCTCCTTTATTACCTAAGGAGCCGAAATATTATCTATTGAACACTATCAGTATTGGAGTTTTGTCTAACATTTCACAGCATCAAGAATCTACTAGAAAATGGTTAAACAAGACATCCACCAAAAAAAAAAAAAAAACCAATTAAATGAACTGAAAAAACAGATGCTGCAATGAAATCTGTATAGATTTGAGACAGATTTAGATATTAAAAACATAGACTTATAGCTTAGTTAACAGCCTATTAACTAAGCTGAAGATAACACCATTTTATAACATCAGGGGGATCTTACCCAAGTCCATTTTCAGACCATGCTGCTTCATAGATTTCAATGGCAATAACTAAATATCGACCATGCTGCTTCATAGATTTCAATGGCAATTTGAAATCCCATTTTCAAACCATGCTACTTCATAGATTTCAATGGCAATAACTAAATATCGACCAAATCTCCATGGATCATAGATTTCAATGGCAATAACTAAATATCGACCATGCTGCTTCATAGATTTCAATGGCAATAACTAAATATCGACCAAATCTCCATGGATCATCATATGTAACACCAGACCATATTTCTCTTGACTGCAATATTGACATGTCAAGTGTTCCAACAGGTAGATCCCATTGACCGACACCTGCTCTGCATTTCACTTCCCCACTTCCTCCGCCTTCCTCCTCCATTTTCACTTCCCCATTTCCTTCATGTCTTGCCTCACCCTTTTCCATTTTCACTTTCCCACTTCCTTCACCTTCTTCCTTACCCTCCTTCTCCATTTTTGCTTTTTCACTTTCACGGACTTCCTCATTTTTTCTTTGTTTTCCTCTTCTTTCCATACGTTACTTCCGTGTAAGGAGAAATTACATGCTTACTCTTTTGGCTCTCTCTTTTATGCTCAAGTTGCACTTCAACCACTTTCAATACCCTACCAACTTTCTCCTCCACCCAACTAACTTTCTCTGCCACCCTATCAACTTTCTCCTCCTACCTTTTCATCCGCTCTTCCATCTTCTCAAACCTCTCATAAATGGCTGTTGTAAAACTCTCAAACAGACCGTTTATGAGGTCAACTAACTCATTCTCCCGACCCCGATGCCTTGGCAAAGCAGTACTTGTTGTACTGGTTTGCCAATTGGGTGGAGGCGTACGAACCTCTTCATCCTCCTCCTCCTCCTCCCTCCCGTTGATTAGAGCTTTATCATCCTCGGCGTCAACAACATTCTCAAGTAGTGGCCCTAAAACTGCACGCACATGCGTGACCCCTTCTATTTTCACATTAGGCGGTCTATCCCTTCATCTGCTTTATCCTCCAGTTCTCTGAACGATATAACATACTCCTCTCCCGCTTCACCCCTAGTAGCGGTGAGGAAGGGACGGACGACTCCCTGCAATAAGAAAAAAAATCAATCAAATTTAAGCCACATTTAAAAGCAAGTGCATATTCAAAAGATTAATCCTTTAATCTTACCCGAGCTGCTTGATTTTCCTTGTCTATTTTTTCGTAATCCCAATGGGCGCACTTCTTGATGTGCTACTACAACATCCTAGGAAATTGTGGTCGCTCATCCGAAGTCTTCACCCCCTTGGCCTTAGCCAGGACAAGGACGACCTCATACATCAAAGCCTACATTGTAAAAAATAGTCTATATCATAATTAGAATACATATAATACAAAAAAATATAACAAAAAGCTATTAATATTTACCTGCATTGCCCATAGGAAGCCAAACAAATTATACGTGCTCAGTCTATTCTTCTCGACAGATTGGCGCTGCTTTAATGCCATGTCTTTTCCTTACAGGGAGTCCATGGTTAGCTGAAATGATACTCGTCCCCATGGATAAGCATTAAAGAAGTCCATGTTGCCTGCAAACTTCACCTAATCCATATTAACGGCTTTTGTTGAGTCAGAAGCCATTAGGATCGAATGCAGGAACCATACCAGGCACATCTTGAACCTCTCTGAAGAGGTATACCCACCTTCTTCTAACCTCTCCTCTAAATTGCGTCCCATAATAGACGCTTTCCCCCTTAAAACCTTTTTAGCCAAGTTATTGGCTGCCCTACTATTCTTTATTCTCTCTTGCTCTGTCGCATCTGGATATTCCCCACATCTTAAGCCTGTGGTCAGGGCATATTCCATCATCCCAAAACGTAGTGGCTTTCCATCCACCACGAACCACATTTTTTTTCTTTTTTTTTTTTTTTTGGCTTTTAACTGAGTGCAGCAACATATGATGCACTTCTTGCCCCCAGAACGCCTTTTTTCTAATTTTCTCCGATGTTCACAAAATGACCTAAACAACTCTCTTTGAATCGGTCCAAATCCTTCTTCTGTTCCCGTAAAGTATCCATTATTCTCGTAAAAACTTGCCAACTCGACCTAACTGTCACCTTTACGGGGAAGTATGGTACCTTATCGCTTACAACCTCCAACCCATAGTATTTATAATTTATGCTTCAAAAAATTTGTACAGTAGATATAAACTAAATATCAGCCAAAAAAAAAAAAAAAAAAAAAAACCAAAACAACTAATAGCCTACCAATTTGGGGGATATAGGCTTCGAGGGCATCGGGGAGTGGGTGTTTTTTACCTCGAGAGGACTGGGGAAGCAAATGCAAGCCCTATAGAGGCTGTTGTGGTAGGTTCCATAAGGTTGGAGGGCTGAGGATGGCAGGAGGTGGCGGAATAAGGGGGTTGGAGGGCTACCCTACATATTGTAGGACTAGCCATGCACAATGCACGCTGTGCATGGTTACGCATACTATGCATGGCCAGCCTTGCCAATATGCAGGGTAGCCCTCCAGCCCCCTATTCTTCTACCTTCTGTCATCCCCAGCCCACCAACAACCTCCCTATAGCCTCTCTTGCCTTCCCCCATCCTTTGGAACCCAAACAAAGCCACTCCCCCAATGCCCGCCAACTGCTCGTTAAAACGCCACAACCTTAATAACAATAAAACCAACTAAATCTCCCCCAAATTCACACAAATCAATCAAATTTCTCATCCAATTAAAAAAAACAAGTAATAAACAAACTCTTTCTTCACCGGTGTCCTCCTCCTCGCTTGAATTCTCGCCAGCGTCCTTTTCTTCAGAATCGTTTTTCGATTCTTCTCTCTGTTCTTGTGCCACCGTCGTCTCCTCTAGACCCAACAACCTTCACTCATCGGGTGATCCACCAAAGCGTCTTCTTCGACAGCCTTTGAACTACCGCCGCCGTCGGAGTCTAGGATTTGGAGTGGGGTTAGGTTTTCCTCTTTTTTCTGAATATCAACAATGATTTTTTGTAAGGAAGCTTTAGGATCAAATATTTGTCAGAATAGGGCACTTTCATCGCTACAAATGGTAGAGAAATCAAAGCTGTTCGTCAGTCTTTTTTGGGATATTTGGCACGATTAAGCGATTTTGAAGGGTGGGGGTTGTTTTTAATTTTCAACATTTAAACAAACTTTAGTTAATTATAGTATTACCCAAATATGTTTAAATCCTTTCACTTTAACCTATTTTACATGTTTAATGAATCCTAAGTGTGCCACGTCAGTTTTTCTAAATTAAAAAAAATTGAAAAATATTTGCAAGGTCATTTTTTTAAATGCAAACATGGGAGGTCTAGGGGTTAAATTTCCTCCAATTGTTTGTGAAATTTGTCAGAATACATGGCTTTGAGATCCCCATTTCATTTGTCTTCAATCTCACAAAACCCATCTCTGAAAGGTAATATTTCATCTTTGTTAGCTTACTTACACAACCTCACAACATCAAGCTCTAAAAATGATGTTTTGTATTCTTTAGAAAAACCTCTTGAATGATCCTCCCTTGCTAAATTCCTCAAAGAAAATTGTCCATCAGGTAACTTTACTCTGAATGAAACTTTGTACCTTTTTTTATTACATGATTAGTTTGCAATCCATTTCTCCAATTTCATCATACACAGCTTTGCACTTGCAAAGAAGAAGCATTATTTTGAAGTGATTTCGCTTTATAAGCTATTGATTACAACTGGGTTGTCTCCAGATTTTATGTCTTTGAACATTTTGATGATTTGCTTTTGTAATATCAAAAGGGTTTTGGATAGTTTTACAGTTTTTTTTTTTTTTGGGGGGTGGTTTTGAAGAAGGATTTTAGCCCAAATGTTGTGACTTTTAATTGTTTGATTAAAGGTCTGTGTGTAGAGAAAAAGATTATGGAGTCAATGGAATTGTTTCAAAAAATGGTTATTATTGGTTGTAGGCCTGATGCCATCGCTTGCAACACTTTGATTGATGGATTGTGTACAACAGGAAAGATAAGTGTTGCCATTAGGTTGCTTGAAGAAATGGCTAAGGGGAATGAAGAATCTGGTGTTATTTGTTGGCCAAATGTTGTTAGTTATAGTGATATAATTTATGGTCTTTGTAAGGCTAGATTAATTAAGAAGGCGAGAGAATTACATTTGGAAATGAAGGGTTTGGGAATTAGTCCAAACGTTTATACTTACAACATTTTAATGAATGGTTATTGCTTGGCCGATAGAATTAGTGATGCAAAGGAGTTGTTTGATTTTGTAACTAGAAGGGGTATAGACCTAATGTTGTTTCCTAAAATACTTTAATCAATTGGTATCACAAGAATAAAGAATTCAACAAAGCTCTTTATCTTTATCGAAAGATGATTCATGAAGGAATTAGGCCTGATGTGATTATATATAACACTTTGTTAACGGGCCTTTTTCTTAAAGCTAATGCAAAAGATGCACGAAATTTAGTTGGTGAGATGCAACCTAATGGTGTTTTACCTAATTCTTGGACATATAGCATTTCATTGACAGACTTTGCAAGAATGGATGTGTTTTGGAAGTAGAAAACGTTTAATACTCTGGTAAATAATAAGTTTGCAGTTAGCCTTGAAGGTTTGAATTCCCTCATTGATGGATTATGTAAAACAGGGAGATTCAAAAGTGCTTGGGACCTATTTCAGAAATTTCCTCTTCACAGAAACCTAATGCCAGACGTTGTAACATACAACATTTTGATCAAAGGCTTTGTAAAAATGGACAACTAGAAAAGACAAATGAGTTGTTGTCATATATGGAGGAAAAAGGTTGTGCTCCAAATGCAGTCACATTTACTTCACTCATATTCGATATCCTCAAGAATAATGAGCTACCAAAAGTTGTTGAACTCCTTCATAAGATGGCGGAAAGAAATGTGAAGCCGACTGAATGTACAATATCCTTAGTCATGCAATTACTAATGAAGGCCGAAAATTATCATGAATGTTTGAACCAACTTCCTCAATTTCCGGTCCAAAAGCGAAATTGAAGTTTACATGATAAAAATTTAGTGAGTAGTAAATTTTTTTAGACCAAAATCTTGCAAAAGTTCATCCAATTGCCCAAATGCTCTATTTTGGTTACAGTGAGAAGAAGGTTCAATAAACACTTTCATCTATTTAAATTTGATAAGGATGGTGATAGGGATGATTGAGAATGATGGCTTCCCTTATCAGACATATGATACATGATCTGTCTCTATTGTAAGTGCATATAATGGAGGTGGCAGTATTGTAGGTTGTGGTAGCATTTGCACATGAAGTAGGTCTTAAGGGTTTGAGGATTATTTCTGGTGCAAATTTTAGTAAGCAAAAGTTGCATATGAGAAGTTGTGGAATGGTCTTACTTCAACTATGATAATAGTGGTAGCCGCACAAGTTCATCTATTCAAGTTGATTGGTTTATTGGACAATGGTATGCTGCAACTGATTAACTTCATTCATTGATATTCTCTAATATCCAGGCCTGATAAATCTTGATTTATTTATAGTGTTTTGCATGTTTCTTTTTCTTAATATATATTCTTCTTAGTTCAAATCTGATAAGTCTAGAACTTACGGGCCATGTCTCTAATGTAGTTATGCATGAGCATGTGCTCTTTCAATGATAGTCGATGAAGAAATGCAGGAAGAGCATTAGAGAAGGTTTTTAACTATAATGTCTTAAAGAATTTGGATGCAGAGCATAGGCCAGTCAATTGGATCTAAGTGTTGAAACAGTTGAATGGCAACATTGCAATCAAGAGAAATATGGTTTGCTGTTACTTATGCAGTTGCTATAACGATCACCCATGGAGATTTGTTTGATATGGGATTTCAAATTGCCATTGAAATCTATGAAGCAGCATGTTCTAAAAATGGACACGGGTAAGATCCTCTTAAGATTATCAAACGCTGTTATCTTATAGTTTAGTTAATAGGTTGTTAACTAAGCTATAAGCACGTGTTTTTTATATTTAAATCTATCTCAGACCTGTATAGATTTCATTGCAACATATGTTTTGTTAGTTCATTTAATTTTTTTTGTTGGATGTGTCGTTGAACCATTTTCTAGTAGATTCTTGATGCTATGAAATGTTGGACAAAACTCCGGCAGTGATAGTGTCTAGTAGATAATATTTTTGCTCTTTAGGTGATTGAAGAGGGGAACAATAACATAGATAGACAATATAGGATTCTATATAGGGGAGATGGAGAGAAATTAATAGGTTAAGAGGAGAAATCAAGAAAGGGATACCAAGAACTCAAATACTTGATCCTAAAATGCAAAAGATAAGGACTAAATACCCATTTGCATCTTTCCTTTATGTCCTGTATCATTAGGTTATTGCATTTAGGATGATTTTCTATCGATTACAATTGGAAACTTTACATTTTGCATATTTTACTTTGATTATTATCTGCTCTAGAACTGTTTGATCCTGATAATTCACTGACTCGTTGTTTTCTGCATAGTTATTCTTTCTGAACTACTGAAGCTTGGACCATCGTTGATTGTTTTAGAGCACTAAGTTACATGCATTCATTGGCCATATAGGCAATTCCATGGGCTCTATCAAGGCCAAAAACTTGTAAGAATGGGTTGAAACCAAAAGTAAATTAATAATCTCTATATAGATATCGTGCAAGATTCTGCAAAGTTGCTTGCCTTCTAAAGGTAGCGGATGAGAAAACGCTTGAAGATCTTTTATAGTCACTCTTCTATTACACTAGCAAAAAGATTTTTCCATAATTGATTGGTTCTTTTAACTTATTACTGTCATCTAATTTTGTGTACAGTAATGAGTTGTATTGTATAAGAGAACATTAGAATGCTTATGTAAATTATATTATTCTACTATTAGTTATCCAATTCTTGTAACTATTTTCAGAATTTAGTTTTGATGGATACCATTGTTTCCAAATGTTGCAAGCAATTAGGGTCATAATAGCTATAGTGGTGCACGTTGTTAATGTGCGGTGCACGTTGTGGAGGAGCTAATGTGGAACATTATAATAGTATCATAAAGAGTTAAAAGACATCAAGTCAACTCCTTTGAGGTTTACTATAATTACATAAATTTTATTATTCCCCTTATTATTAATAAACGATTCATCCGCTAGAACATATATCTATAAATTGGTAAATATTTATTAAATTGTCCTCACTCTATTATTTTAACCCTTATAATTTAACAGTATGAATTTTTATTATTTCATAAATTAGATTATTTTTATTATATCAAACCTCAAGGCAATCAATATAACTTTGTTATATAATATAAAATTAGTAATCATAATGAACTACACATAATATTATTTTAGTAATATAGATATTTCAGCAATATAATTAGCCTGATAATCTTATTTATATGATAACAAAACATTATTCATATACTTCTAAAAAGTAAACAACATTATTCTAATGTGATTGCATTTAGTTGGAGGCAGAAGAGGTATAGTGTTAGCATCAAAGTTATCTTGAAATAGGTAAACAAATTAAAATAATACATCATTAGGAAGGAATTTATATAGTAAAAGCCACTGCCAGATAATTAAAGTTTAAACTGACACAAGAAGGATAAATATAATAAAATCATTATCTAGGTAAATTGAAAATTATAGTAAATTAAAGTTTTTAGAAGAAAATAGGATACTAACTTCATCTTCTATAATATCGAACAAGTTGGAACACTTTTCTTTCTTGGTCTCTCTCATGAAATGTGATCCTCAACCATAACTGGCTAATTTAGTAGGCATATTGCTTGACAAAGGAACTTCTCCAAGATTGCACAGCGATCACCTGGAAGAAAAGGTCATACAACATTCAAAATTGTAAAGAGAATAGTGGACCAGAATTGTCTAGAAACACATAAACATTTTGATGAAATTTGATGCTTAATTAATTCCTAATTTTATGTTAGTGGAGTTATGGAGTCATGAAGATCTCACTTGAAAACTTTAAATTGGATATCAGATTTTCAAATTACGACATTTTATACTTACAACATTTTAATGAATATTTAAAAAAAAAAAAAAAAAAGAGCAAAAAAAATCCATGGTTGGTTTGGGTTGCATTTTGTTTGATCAATTGGATAATTTGGGATTCAATAGTGTTGATACAGAAATCTTCACCAACTAGAGTGATGTAACATCTACTGAAAACTAGTACAATGCATGCAATTAACAATGGAAAATTGGGCCCAAAATGTTTCTTTTCATTACAATTCACATGTCTTTTTATACACAAGGGTTCTGTTTACAAAAGTGCATTTCAAAAGACAAAATAGGGGAACAGTGTAGCTATTGCTCCTCGCGCGCCGACGCCCCTCCAACCGCATCATCACCTAGAACCTGCATCCACAAAGGAAAATAACGGGGTGAGCACAAATAATGCTCAGTAAGTAAAACTCTCTAACTGTCTGTCCCCGTGTGTGACTCTTAATTCTTTCCTGTTTCTATTTCTGTTTCTAATAACATCATGGCCTCATCTTACCGGAGGTACGGCCGGATGGCGTTCACACAGCACCATCTCACTCTCTATGGCTATTGGGTGGAATTCACACAGTACCAACCCGTTCTTAGTGACTACCGAGTGAGGATCACAAAGCACTAACTCGGTTCTTTCTAACTATTGGGTGGAGATCACCTAGCACCTACCCGTTCCTCATGAAATTTGGGTAACGATCACCAAGCATTTACCCGTCTCTAGTCACTATCGGGTGATGGTCACAAAGCATCAACCCGCTTCTACTAGCCGTTGGATGATGATCACAAAGCATCAACCTACATATCTCTTAACTAATCGGGTAGTGGTCACAAAGCATCTACCCATTTCTACTACTCATCGGGTGACGATCACAAAGCGTCGACCCATTTCTCTAAGGGCTATTCGGATGATGATCACAAAGCATCAATCCGATTCCCATAATGGTCGGGTGATGATCACAAAGCATCATCCCAACTATACTACTCTTCTAATTCACTCTATTGTAGCATTTTTCAATGCTCTCTACCCTTAGAGTAATTTTACCCACTAAGCTCTCTACTCATAGGGTAATTGTACAAACCATTTCCTTACACTTTCTTAGGTCACCTTTCAATGCACAATTAGTGCCTATGGATGGTTCATCACTACTAATGCACTTATGAAATGCCAACATGCAATGTTGCAAGAATTAAGGTTCATTTCTCATTCTCAAACCTCTATTAGGCATTTCATCAAACAACTCATGTGCACTATGAAACTCTATCATAGCCATGATTCTAAAACTTTTCTTAACCATCCAAAATGGGGAAAAACCCCTTCACAAAGCCATAAAACCTGCCATAGAAAACACTTCCAAAAAGGGGATCCATAACACCCTTTAAATTCCATCTCAACTACCTTGCCAAACCAACAACCCATTTCTCAAATTTGCAAGGTATAAACAATCACAAAGCATAGAAATCTCTACTTAATCCTTCATACATGCTATAATACATGCATATCACATACATACATCATTTCTATCAAAACCCTAATCAAGAAAAATTCATAAATCTCAACTTGGGTTGGGTTTTACTTACTTGCTATGTAGAAACTTCACAAATCTTTCCTTTCACTTGCTTAGCTTGACTTTTCCTCTAATCTTAACCAAAAGAAGGAAAACCCTCAAATTTCAATATGGGTTAAAACTCCCAAATCACACAACTTAAGTAGAGATCCTTACCTTAGGAAGCCTTAGGTTACTTTTCCACCCCAAATCACTTCAAAACCCCTTGGAATACCTTGATCAAAAGAGAAGAGAAGTTGAGAGGAGTAAGGATGGGAAGTCACGTTTGAGAAGAAGAGAATGAGGGGTTTCTTTGATTCTAATTCCTTTTAATGAAATACATCCCAAAGCATTCCCATTTTGCCCTTATTCTTCTTTGGGAATTCCATCCATATCCTTTGATTCATTACAAACTCACCCCTAACTCAACCTATTCTCCATGAAATATCCTTACAATTAACTCCCCACTTTTCCTGCTAATTAGGGGTAGAAAGGTCAAATTGCCCTTAAGGAAGAAAATATCTAAAACTCAATCAACAATTATTCGGGTTGTTGCCGCGGCGAAGAAACTCGTCGCCGCGGCCCAAACTATCCCAGCCGGCCTTCCCCCGTGGCTTCAACCTCTCTTCGCCGCGGCGAAGATTATTCTTCGCCCCGGCAAAGCACGGCAGACTGAAATTCTTCTGTTTTCATCCAATTTTCAGGGCAAACATTCAACAAACAATAACAACAAAAGCCAACTCGATTAAGGGCAAAAGAGGAAATAATAACAACGTACCTCAAGCGGGGCGTTACAAGTGATCCGATAGACCTTGGCGGGATCGAAATTAGTGTGTGCATGATTATGGATAACCAGCAGTGAATGAATAATGAATGCAGTAAAGTAAATGGAAAATAAATTTTTGAAGTGGTTCGGCGAGATGAACTCTTGAGTCTACGTCCATTGTTCTTTGTATTTGCTGTGAGAGCTTACAATGATAATCCTAGAAATGTTTTTTAACCCCTCCTTCTGATCGTTGGAGGGGGTTTATATATAGATTTTGTACAAAGGAAAGAGCGAAAATAAATAGATTACAATTAAACTTGAAATGAAACTCCGATATTCTTGCAGTTGGGCACTGTGATTGTGCAAGGATTGTTGTCGATTTGATCCTTCCCGAGATATCCAAGATCTGAAGTTATCTGTGAATTGGTTGAATGACTACAAGGATTGGTTGTGACTAGCTTGTGCTAGGTCAAGCTATAGCTCGACGAGCTGATGTTGGGTCGAATAATCAGTAGTGTTAAGCTGGTCCTAGATCGGGCTATAACTTCACAATATTCTGAGCTTGGTGGAAAAATCACACACAACAAGTAGAAGACACCCTCAAACAGAAAAGAAACCATCCACATCTAAATATGGATCTACATTTTTAACCTTCAGGGTGCTAAGTGAGCAATTTTTGAAATCATGAAGGTGGTTTGTAAAGGAAAGATCGATAATTTAGATAAGTTTGCAATTTAGAAAACCTTAAGGTTATTTGTGAAATTTGTAAAAACATCTCTCTTTATTGCATTTGCATTTTGCAATGACCTTATGTACTTTGGAAAAACAACCCACAAAAACACTTATTCATACATGGCTTTGAGATCCCCATTTCGTTCGTCTTCAATCTCTCAAAACCCATCTCTGAAAGTTAATGTTTTATTTTTGTTAGCTCGCATACACAGCCTCACAACTTCAAGCTCCAAAAATGAAGTTTTGTATTCTTTCAAAAAACCCCTTGAACGATCCTTACTTGCTAAATTCCTCAAAGAAAATTGTCAATCAGTTAACTTTACTCTGAAGGAAGCATTGTACTTTTTTTATTACATGATTAGTTCGCAACCCATTTCTCCAATTTTATCATTCAAAACTTTGTTTAGTGCAGTTGGAGAGAAGAAGCATTATTATAAAGTAATTTTGCTTTATAAGTGGTTGAATTTAATTGGGTTGTCCCAGATTTAATGTCGTTGACCATTTTGATGAATTGCTTTTGTAATAATAATAATAAAAGGGTTTCAGATAGTTTTGCCTTTTTTTTTTTTTTTTGGGGGATGATTTTGAAGAAGGGTTTTAGCCTCGATGCCATCACTTGCAACACTTTGATTGATGGATTGTGTAAAAACAGGGAAGATGAGGGTTGCAATTAAGTTGCTTGAAGAAATGGCTAAGGGGAATGAAGAATCTGGTGTTATTTGTAGGCCAGCTATTGTTAGTTATAATACTATAATTGATGGGCTTTGTAAGGCTGCATTAATTCAGAAGGTGAGAGAATTGTATTTGGGAAAGAAAGGTTTGGGAATTAGTCAAGACATTTATACTTACAATATTTTAATGAATGGTGATTGCTTGGCTGATAGAATTAGTGATGCAAGGGAGTTGTTTGATTCTATAACTAGAAAGGGGTATGAACCTAATGTTGTTAGCTACAATACTTTAATCAATTGGTATTGCAAGAATAAAGAAGTCAACAAAGCTCTTTATCTTTATCGAAAGATGATTTCTAAAGGAATTACGTTTGATGTGATAATTTATAACACTTTGTTAACTGACCTTTTTCTTAAAGCTAATGTAAAAGATTCATGGAATTTAGTTGGTGAGATGCAACTTAATGGTGTTTTACCTAATTCCTGGACATATAACATTTTCATTGATGGACTTTGCAAGAATGGATGTGTTTTGGAAGCGGTGGAAATGTTTAATACTCTAGTAAATAATAAGTTTGTAGTTAGCCTTGAAGGTTTGAATCCCTCATTGATGGATTATGTAAAACAGGGAGATTCAAAACTGGCTGGAACCTATTTCAGAATTTTTCTCTTCATGAAAACCTAGTGCCAAATGTTGTAACGTATAGCATTTGATCAATGGGCTTTGTAAAACTGGACGACTAGAAAAGGCAAATGAGTTGTTGTCATATATGGAGGAAAAAGGATGTGCTCTAGATGTAGTCACATTTAATACACTCATGTTTAGTTTCCTCAAAAGTAATAAGATAGCAAAAGTTGTTGAACTCCTTCATAAGATGGCAAAGAGAAATGTGAAGCTTACTGAATTGACAATGTCCTTAGTGATGCAGCTAATAATGAAGGCCGAATATTATCATAAATGTTTGAACCAGCTTCCTTAATTTCTAGTCCAAAAGCGAAATTGAAGTTTACGTTATAAAACTTTAGTGAGTATTAAACTTTTTTAGGAGCAGAATCCTGTAAAAGTTCATCCTGCTACCGAAATGCTCTATTTCGGTTACAGTAAGAAGAAGGTTCAGTAAACACTTTCATCTGTTTGAATTTAATAGAGATGGTGATGGGGATGATTGAGAATGATGGCTTCCCTTATCAAACATATGATACATGATCTGTCGCTATTGTAAGTGTATATAGTGGAGGTGGTAGCATTGCAGGTTGCGGTAGCATTTGCACATGAAGTAGGTCTTAAGGGTTTGAGGATTATTTCTGGTGCAAATTTTAGTAAGCAAAAGTTGTAAGTGAGAAATTGTGGAATGGTTCTTACTTCAACGATGACAATAATGGTAGCTAGTCAAGTTCATCTATTCAACCTGATTAGTTTACTGGACAATGGTATGATGCAACTGATTAACTTCATTCATTGATATTCTCAATTATCCGAGCCTGAAAAATCTTAATTTATTTGTAGTGTTTCACATGTTTATTTTTCTCAATATATATTCTTTTTAGTTCCAATCTAATAAGACTAGAACTTACCAGGTGTGTCTCAATGTAGTTATGCACGAGCATGTGCTCTTTCAATGATAGTCGATGAAGACAAAGCAAGAAGAGCATTAGAGAAGGTTTTTAACTATAATGTCTTAAAGAATATGGATACAGAGTAGGGGCTGGTCAATGGCATCTACCTGTTGGAACAATTGACATGACAAGATTGCAATCAAGAGAAATATGGTTTGGTGTTACATATGCAACTGTTGTAATGGTGATCCATGGAGATTTTGTCAATATGTAATTATTGCCATTGAAAACTATGAAACAGCATAGTTTGGAAATGGGATTTCAAATTGCCTCTGAAATCTATGAAGTAGCATGGCGTGAAAATGGACTCGGGTAAGATCCCCCTAATGTTATCAAACGTTGTTATCTTATAGCTCAGTTAATAGGCTGTTAACTAATCTACGAGTCTATTTTAATATCTAAATTTGTCTGAAATCTATATAGATTTCATTGCAAAGCATATGTTTTGTTAGTTTATTTAGTTTTTTTTTTTTTTTTTAGGGGGATGTGCCGTTTAACCATTTTCTAGTAGATTCTTGATGCTGTGAAATGTTGGACAAAACTCCTGTAGTGATAGTGTCTAGTAGATAATATTTTTGCTCCTTAGGTGATAGAGGAGGAGAAGAATAACATAGATAGACAATGTATGATTCTATATAGGGGAGATGGAGAGAAATTAATAGGTTAAGAGGAGAAATCAAGAAAGGGATACCACCCAATCCTAAAATGTAGAAGATAAGGAAGAAATACCCATTTGCATCCTTCCTTTACGTCCTAGATCATCAGGTTAATGCCTTTAGGATAATTTTCTGCCGATTACAATTGGAAACTTTACATTTTGCATAATTTACTCAATAATTATCTGCTCCAAAACTATTTGTTCCTGATAATTCATTGACTCATTGTTGTTGTCTACGTAGTTATTCTTTCTGAACTCCTAAAGCCTGAACCACCGCTAAGCACTTTGATGAGAATTTTGGGTCCAATAAATGCATCAAGGTTCATAATTATCAAGAATGGGTAGAATCGCAAGCCAAATGTAACGCCCACATGGAGGTACGTAATTTAATTTATGCTCTTATACCTTTAGTTGATTTTTGCTAAAGTTATTTTGAGAAAATGTGAAGAAAATGCCTTAAACTTGCATTAAGTGTAAAATGGTCTTTTCACTCAAAATTAGTTGAAATTGTGGGGAGTGAAAAGAGATAGAATTTCACGAAGAATGCGATAAAAATGAGGGCATTATGATAATTGACTAAGGGACATAGATGGAATTTTAAAGAAAGTGCAAGGGCAAAATGAGAAACTATATATAATTTTTATGTTATATCAAATTGAAGAGTGAAACCCTAGCCACTCTTACCCATTTGCACGCCACTTTCACCTCCATATTCTCTCAAATTCTTCAATTCTTCTTCAAAGGAAATTCATAGGTTTTGGGTGTTTTTGAGTGGATTTTCAATCTTAAGCTTCTATAGGTAAGATCCTTGCACTAAGAAGTGAATTTTAGTTTTTAAAGTGTTGATTTTGATGGTTTATGCTCATAGGATTTAAGAGAAAGTGAGTTTGATCAAAGGAGATTCTTAA
The DNA here is from genome assembly GCA_026225825.1 of Pistacia integerrima. Lineage (NCBI taxonomy): Eukaryota > Viridiplantae > Streptophyta > Magnoliopsida > Sapindales > Anacardiaceae > Pistacia > Pistacia integerrima. The sequence continues at coordinate 27,224,028 of CM047749.1, forward strand.
AGGGTTGAATTTGCTCATATCAAAGGTAAGTAAATCATACCCTAAGTATGATTTAAGTTATGTTGTGTAGAGAACTTTCTTTATGCATATATATGTGTTATATGTATAATTGTTGATGGATTTGGTGTTGAATAATGATTAGAACCTATCCATGAGAAGTTGTGTTGGTGTAGTTGTTATTTGATGAATGTTTGGATGAGATTTGGAAGAATTGAAGTGAAAATTTTGAAGTGTGTATTTTGGGCAAATTTGGTGTTAATTATGGAGGCGTTTATTCCAAATTTTTGGTGGCCTAAAATAGAGATAGAAGTGTAGCCAAATTAGTGTTGATTTGTGCACATGAATTGTTTGATGAAATGCCCAAGAGAAGTGCATGTATGAGTATGATTATGTGTTACCTTGGGATGTGTTTGTAGATGGTAGAGAATGACATGTTTGCATTCCATAATGCATAATTGCATTTAAATATATGAATTTAGAAAGAATTATAAGCATGAAACCATCTACATGCATACATATTCATAAGAGCATGAAAATGCCCTAAAATATGTTAAAGAGAAAATAGAAAGAAATGAGAATATTAAAGATATTCAAATCTGATTTTTTCTTAAAGAAGTGTAAAAAAAGATAAAAAGAAGAGAAGGTTGTTGCGATGGGGAGCCATGAGTGACATAGTCCCACATGCACGCCGCCTTTAGTGAGCGGCCTCAGAATTCAGAAAGAAGAAATGTACAGTCCGTTAGAAGTGTGTGTGGATGAGGACTATACCCAGAATTAGAGAATTCACTCACACGACCAAGGCTCCAAATCCATGCCTTAATCGAGTCCAATCAGCAAGAATAGAAAGAAAGAAAAAATAGAAAGAAAGAATAGAAAGAAATAAAGAAAAAGAAAAAGAAAACATAATAAGAAAAATAGAAAAGAAAATGCATAATTTATGCATTTGTGCATTTGCATCATGAATATGCATAATACCATGCTCATTATCATGGGTAGTGAAAAATTTAGAAAACAGAGAGCAAAACAGAGAAAGAACAGGGAAAGAATAGAGAATAATCGGGAAATGTGATGTAAGGAAAGAAAATTCAGAATTTTAAGCAACGGAGAGAGAGAAGGGTAGCATAGTGGGTTTACTTACTGAGCCATTAGCGCTCACTCCGTTGTTTTTAATGTTTTGCAGGTAATAGGTGAGTTGCGGTCACTCAGAACGTCACGTAGTGGAAGGGTCGGGCTACACTGTCAAGTTGCTATTTTTGAGAATATTTTGTAAATATTTGTATATAAAGAAAAATTAAATATGGGCCCATACTTTATTACTCGTATATATATGTGTATTTTCTTATATATATTTTTAATGAGTTTTAGTGATTATTTTACGAGTATACTAGCTAGAAAGAAAGCATTACACAAAAGCACTTGTGAATGATAATGATCTTACTTAAGACGATGCAAAAAATTCAGCTCTTATAAAATTGATTTTTCTGGTGTGACTAATGATTATGAGTGTGCTGAGTCATGACCTTGGAGATTTATTTGTTGATGAAGAGCAAGTACAATCTTCTTTCCAAGTAGTTGATGGTGTCAAAACTTAGCATAAAAGAGAGGCAAGAGAAGCAATTGTATTGCCGAAGTATGCCAAAGAGAAGAAAAAGAATGCTCAAGGAAAAGTATATTGAATTGTTGTATTGTGTATGTCTGCACAGAGATGAATTTATGCAGAAAAGCTTAAGCAAACTATGGTAATACAAATCTCATCATAAAGATGGAATCACATGAAATCCAGGAGGCACAATCACAGCATGTAATCAAGCATAATCAAAGCATGTAATCAAGCACAATCATAGCATTCCATATTTCATTAGATGGTAGTAGAAGCAAGTCTGAAACTGCTATAGGTTCAAGTGTAGATGTAGAGCCTCCTTCTAAAGTTAGTGGAGATGATTTGACAACATTCTTTGTTGAGTTGAATGATGATAAGTATTAGAATGAGCTATTTCCAGAGGATGAGGAAGTTGTTTCAAATTCCATGAGTTTGGATGAAGAGCCTTGGAAGCAGAGAAATTTGGAAAATGATGAGTTTTATGAGGAGCTATTCCCAGAGGATGAAAAACAAGTACAATCCCCTTTCCAAACGATAGTTGATGATGGTAGTGCAACAAAGACTGAAACTAATACAAATTCAAGTGTAGATGAAGACCCTCCTAACGGAAGTGAAGAAAATTTGATGACAATCTTCTATGGGTTGGATGATAATGAGTTTTATAAGGAGTTATTCCCAGAAGATGAAGAAGAAGTTCTTTTAGATTCCATGAGTTTGCCTAATATTGGGCACTTAAGGAGCTCATTGCCTTTGGTGATTGTATAAAGCTTTTCCATGATGGTGAAGAAAAATGCAAGGAATATAACACACACGAAAAAAAAGGAAGCAATTCACACGAGTGGATTTTTTTTAATGATTTTTTGAAGATTAAAAGTTTGAAAAATCATAAAAATTCATATACTAAGCATTTCGGGTCGGGGTTTGATTTGTTGTGCTCTTAAAATCCCCATTTGAAATTTGGTGTATACACTTGGAGTGCACCAAAAACCTTCTTTTTGTTCCACACCGAGGGCGTGCGGGCCAAGGGACGATCTTTTCGAAGGTTGTCCTTTTGATCTGGTCCTTTTCATGGTGGTGGAGAAAAATGCAAGGAACCAAACGCACAAAAAAGGAAGTAATTCGTAGGAGGGGAGTTTTTTAAATGATTTTTTTAAGATTAAAATTTTGGAAAATCGTAAAAAATCATATACTCTGCATTTTTGGTTGGGGTTTGTTTTGCGGTGCTCCACAAATCGCCATTTGAATTGAGGTGTATACATTTGGTTGGGAGATCCGGAACTTTGTGGGGGACGATTTTTTCAGAAGAAGGTTTTTGGTGCACACCAAGGGCAAACACAGCCCACATTAACCTTCATTCCCCCAAACTGGGTTTTCGGTGCACACGAAGGGGAAGAAATTCTAAAGTTTTGGTTTTTTTCATAGTAGTGAAGAGAAATGCAAGGAATCTAACTCAAAAAAAATGAAGCAATTCTCACAAGCGGATTTTTCTTAATGATTTTTTGTGGATTAAAACTTTGGAAAATCGTAAAAAATCATATATTAAGCATTTTGGGTCAGGGTTTGTTTCATTGTGCTCTTAAAATCCCCATTTTAATTGTAGTGTATACACTTGGAGTACACGCACTTGGTGTATGCCAAAAACCTTCTTTTTGCTGCACACCGAAGGCGTGCGTACCAAGGAACGATCTTTTTGAAGGTTGTCCTTTTTCTCTGGAATATCGTAAAAAATTACATACTAAGCATTTTGGGTTGGGGTTTATTTTGTTGTGCTCCAAAAATGCCCATTTGAATTGTGGTGTATACATTTGATCTAGAGATCCTAAACATTGTGGGGGACGATCTTTTCAAAAGAAGGTTTTTGGTGCACACCAAGGGCAAACACAAGCCACTTTAACCTCTATTCCCCCAAACTGGGTTTTCGGTGCACAAGAAAGGGTAGAAATTCAAATGTTTTGGTTTTTTGCATGGTGGTGAAGAACAATGCAAGGAATCTAATGCAAAAAAAGAAAGCAATTCGCATGAGCAGATTTTTTTTAATGATTTTTTGAAGATTAAAACTTTGGAAAATTGTAAAAAATTATATACAAAGCATTTTGTGTCCGGGTTTGTTTTGTTGTGGTCCTAAAATCCCCATTTGAATTGTGGTGTACACACTTGGTGTGCACCAAAAACCTTCCTTTTGCTACACACTAGGACGATCTTTTTGAAGGTTGCCTTTTTGATCTAGTTTTTTTCATGGTGGTGGAGAAAAATGCAAGGAACCAAACACAAAAAAAGGAAGCAATTTGCAGAAGCGGATTTTTTTAATGATTTTTTGAAGATTAAAACTTTGGAAAATTGTAAAAAATCATATACAATGCATTTTGGGTTAGGGTTTATTTTGCTGTGCTCCAAAAATGCCCATTTGAATTGTACTGTTTACATTTGGTCGAGAGATCCAAAACTTTGTGAGGGACGATCCTTTCAAAAGAAGGTTTTTGGTGCACACCAAGAGCAAACACAGTCCACATTAACCTCAATTCTCCCAAACTGGGTTTTAGGTGCACAGGAAGGGGCTGAAATTCAAAAGTTTTTTTTTTTTTTTTTTTATGGAGGTGAAGAAAAATGCAAGGAACCTAACGCAAAAAAAAAAGGATGCAACTCGCAATGGCAATTTTTTTTTAATGATTTTTTGAAGATTAAAACTTTGGAAAATCGTAAAAAAATCATATACTAAGCATTTTGGGTTGGGGTTTGTTTTGTTGTGCTCCTAAAATCCCCATTTGAATTGTGGTGTATACATTTGGTCAAGAGATCCCGAACTTTGTGGGGGACGATCTTTTCTAAAGAAGGTTTTTGGTGCACACCAAGGGCAAACACAGCCCACGTTAACCTCCATTCCCCCAAATTGGGTTTTAGGTGCATAGGAAGGAGCTGAAATTCAAAAGTTTTGGTTTTTTTCATGGAGGTGAAGAAAAATGCAGGGAACCTAGCACAAAAAAAAAAAAAAAAGGATGCAATTCGCACGAGCGGATTCCTTTTAATGATTTTTTGAAGATTAAAACTTTGGGAAATCGTAAAAAATCATATACTAAGCATTTTGGGTCGGGGTTTGTTTTGTTCTACTCCAAAAATGCCCATTTGAATTGTGGTGCATGCCCTTGGTGTGCACCAAAAACCTTCTTTTGCTGCACACCGGGGCCGTGCTCACCAAGGGATGATCTTTTCGAAGGTTGTACTTTTAATCTGGTTTTTTTCATGGTGGTGGAGAAAAATGCAAGGAACCAAACGCAAAAAAAAGGAAGCACTTCGCAGGTGCATATTTTTTTTAATGATTTTTTGAAGATTAAAACTTTAGAAAATCGTAAAAAATCATATACTAAGCATTTTAGGTAGGGGTTTGTTTTGTTCTGCTCCTAAAATCCATTTGAATTGTGGTGGATACACTTAGTGAGCATACCCTTGGTGTGCAGCAAAAACCTTCTTTTTACTGCTCACCGAGGGCGTGTGCACCAAGGGACGATCTTTTCGAAGGTTGTCCTTTGGATCTAGTTTTTTTCATGGTGGTGGAGAAAAATGCAAGGCACCAAATGCAAATAAAAGGAAGCGATTCGCAGAAGCAGATTTTTTTAAGATTAAAACTTTGGAAAATCTTAAAAAATCATATACTAAGCACTGTGCTCCAAAAATTCCCATTTGAATTGTGGTTTATGCATTCGGTCAGGAGATCCTAAACTTTGTGGGCAACGATCTTTTCAAAAGAAGGTTTTTGGTGCATGTAACAACTACTGAAAACTAGTACAATGCATGCATAATAACAATAGAAAATTGGGCCCAAAAACTTTCTTTTCGTTATACGTCATATGTCTTTTATACACAAAGAGTACTATTTACAAAAATGCATTTTTAAAGACAAAACAGGGGAAACAGTGTAGCTATCTCTCTTCGCTTGCCGACGCCCCTCCGACTGCATCACCTAGATCCTGCATCCACAAAGGAAAATAACGGGGTGAGCACAAAATAATGCTCAGTAAGTAAAACTCTCTCTCTGTCTATCCCCGTATGAATAACTCTTAATTCTTTCCTTATACTATTTCTGATTCTATTTCTGTTTCTAATAACATCATGACCTCATCTTACCGGAGGTACGGCCGGATGGCGTTCACACAGCACCATCTCACTCTCTATAGCTATCGGGTGGAATTCACACAGTACCAACCTGTTCTTAGTGACTACCGAGTGAGGATCACAAAGCACCCACTCGGTTCTTTCTAACTATCGGGTGGAGATCACCTAGCACCTACCCGTTCCTCATGAATTTTGGGTAACGATCACCAAGCATTTTGTTAGAGTAGATGCCCTAGAGCCAATCAATTATTGTAGAATTGACTCTTTGTAATAATGTTCATTAATCAATAAAAGGCTTTTTATTCTATATCGCGTAAACCATTATTATTGCAATATGTATTGATATATGTCCTTAGAATGGTAGAGCCGTGACGAGGGTATCAAGTGTTTCAAATCTTGATAGTGAGAACCCTATGAGCACATATGGTGGCCATTCTAGAAACGTCCCAGTAGCCCCAGGTATTCTCGAACTAAGGGCACGAGATAATACGGTAAGGCTATCATAGTGTTGAACGACCTCTCCGAAAGGCGTGGCTGATCTCACTTGTCAAGGTTGTTTGGTGACAACTTTGGTGCAACACATGGGTGTTTGTTGTGGCGATTACACCACAAGCAAGTTCAGCACTGACCCACCGAGGAGGATTCCATATGGATGGTAACCCCGGTGTCTATGGAACAAATCCTCTAACGAATGGTGGTGCATGTGATCCTTAGACTTGAGATCACCGGAGTGCCTTGTGCACCGATTGGTGTAGTTTGACACTAGCCTAACGCAGCTTCTTTTCAGTGTCAATACGGTGGTGATTGGGCCGCATCAAGAAGTGTATCAAGACTATGGTGGATTGGACAGAGGATTTATCACTCCCGCACGGGAGAAAGTTATCTCACGGCGCAATTCAATATATGGCAATGACACTAAAAGCGTGGCCACGTGGGATTGAGTTGTTGCTCTATCCAATTTATAATACGGGTCATTGGTCCAAAAAGCCGAATAAATAATATCGAGAGTAACCGAAGGTTGACACTATTTCTATGCCTTCGTCTCGCGAGATAACGTATGATGAAAGGATCGGGTTGCACGGTAACCATATCGTTGATGGTAGCTACTTTCTTTGAATCCGAATCTATCGGGTGGCCATGATGCCTTGCTAGGGGGCCAATCTTGGTCTGTGTATTAGTGAGGCGATTAATTGGTGTTAATCGCAATACAGACATCGCCGATATGATGAGGAGCCTAAGGGTCACACACATAGAAGACAATTTAAGATGCAAGAAGAAAGAAGGGCGTTTTCGTCTTTTAAGGCGAAAGGGTATTTTGGTAATTTCATAGTGCAATTAAATTTGCTGAGGTCGTAGCCTTTATTTAATTTGTTAGAAAAATTAAATAAGTGAAATTACGTTTAAATGTGTGTTCGCACATATTTAAATATATTATCATTGTTAAATGTTAATATATATTTAAATATATATATTAAGCGATTTTAATTGAGATAATGATGGAAATTAAAATAAATCGATTGGGAGTGTTTGGCAACATGGGGCGTTTGGGTTGGAGCCCAAGCCTATTCCGTATGGGATTAGGGCAAATTGTTTTTAAGTATAAAAAAGAAAAGTGTGTGATTTTTTTAATTAAGTGAGTTTTTCTTTGTAAAACCAATATACACCACAGCCCGGCCCCCAATCTTTGCCTCTCCCACGCGTAACACAATTGCCTAAAATCAATTCAATTGATTTTGACTTCTTCTTAATCTTGAAGCCAAAGAGGATCTAGCAAATCCCTCTTTGGTTCTTTTTAAGATTGTCTTCGTGTGGACTACGCGAGTTCGATCCTACACTTGGATCGGTAGCAAAAGCGTTCGACGACAAATTTGGAGGAGCCTTCAACGTGCGTTTGTTTCTCTTAACTCATGTTGTAAATTTATGCAGATTTTATTTAATATAAATTGTTAAAATCATACCCTTGATCTTGGCTCTTGTAAACGATCCTGTTATTTTATTTTTAGTTTCCACGCGTATACGGGACCGTTTACTAACGGTGGTATCGAGCCTAAGGGTACCGAATTTAACAATTTTTTATGTGTATGGTTGATAACATGTATTTGATGATAATATGTTGCCATATTGAATGCGTAAATCTGTCTTGAAATATGTTTTAAAACTGATTAATCGATTAATTTAATTTGTTGATGATCTCTTGGTTTGGTTTAATGCATGATGGATTTTTGTTGAGATCAATGTGTTTGATTGATTGCAAAATCTGGTTAGAGTGTTTTTGGTTCTTTGTATGAACAGATCCGAGCTACGATCTGTGTACGCCGCCGTGCGGCGATATAATCCATCGCCGCAGCGATCGTCGCCTTGTGGCGATATAACTAATCGCCGGCATCGCCGGGCCCGACGAGCATGACACGCCGCGGCATAACCCTATCGCCAGCGTCGTCCCTGGACGTGCGCTATACCAAAACCAATGAACGCCGCGATCTAACTCATCGCTGCAGCGCGCACTTGCAAGTGTGCAGGGGGTAAAATGCAAAGTTTCAAAACTTTTGGATCAAACTGCAAATCTGCAAATTATCGGGGGTAAATTGTAATTAACCCACAAATTTCAGAAATTGATTGTTTTTGAAATGTATGCTTTGTACTTGTTTGTATATTGCATGGTGCCCGGTACATGAGCCTTAGACCTAAGGGTGAATGTTTTAATTATTTTTGGGTATGTATGGTTGTATTTTATTAAATAGGGCTGCGTATCCTGCCTTTCTCCTCTTCTCGATGTACATTCTCTTCTCATCTAATTCCCCTCGAATGTAAATCGAGGTTTCTAAATTTATTGTTGTAAAGAATTTTTATAATTATTTATTGTAAATTTAGAAAGATATTTTTTGTAATGCACTTGAAGTCGGAGCAAAGGACGAGGCAACCATACTTGAAGACTCAAGATTTTTATTACAAGACCCCTAGGTGACCCACCGATTCCTCTAGGCTCGAGGAAATCGGTTTTAGTTGGGCCATGTACCGGCACGTTTAATTTTGTTTAGAATGCATGCTAAGGTTGAATGTTTGATAACATGCCAAACAATGTCATTCTAACAAAGATAATAATTTGGTGAGACATTAAATAACAAAACCCTCAATTAAAGTATATTAAGTCACGAAAGCCTTCCATCACCATGGTTTTAATCAAACCACTGTTCGTCGAAACCTTGTTCGCCAAAGCGAAGGGTACACTTCTACCAGTGGGAGGTTAAAATGCATTGGAGTTTTCCTTAATGGTGATGGGTGCGACTTAAAATGACGGTTTTGCTTGTTCGCCAAAGCGAAGGTTGATAAACATGCGTCATAGGCATAGTAGAGCAGTACACATATTGTGTGTACGTGGTGACATGTAGTGTCCACTCTACTGATACTGAGAATCACACTTGAGGACGATGGCATGTACTGTCCATTGGATTGTGTGATTGGCTTGTTGGCTTTCTCACATTTGAGGTTGATAGTGGGAGCTATCAACTGGTGTGGATTAAGTTTGTTGGCCTACCTAATCAACTCATTTTGGCTTGTTCGCCAAAGCGAAGGTTTGAAATGGGCAAGATGGGATCTTGGTCCACTAGGAAAGTCAACGGGCTTTCCCGAGTTAATAGTGAGGGCTATTGGCTTGAGTAAAATAGTGGGAGCTTCGTTTAATAAAAGACCATATTAAACAATAATAATGAACATGGTAATAACGGTTACTTTTTCTGCACTTGTAGATTCACTTAAATTTGAGCAAAATGATCCCAACATCATGCGACAAATCATCGAATCGGGAGAGAAATGGAATGGTGAAAATTTCGTTGGACGGTATAGAAGTATAAATAATATACTTCATCCAAGCGATAGATTATACACCATTGAGCAAGCTCTATCACCGAGCCTCGGCGATAGTTCTATCCATGAGGACTGGGTATGTATATGTGAAGCATACACATGATGCAAAAGCGAAATGACTAGATACATTGTGCTTGCATCAATGGCACCATTATGCGGACAATAGTGCAAAAATGGATTTAGCTTCTATTCTTCATTTTCTTCGAAGAAATGAGAAGCATATGGTGTCTCGGTCGTTATTCAGATGTAGGATGGAAGAGGGTACCAAAATTGGCGATCATATACTCATGTGGATCGAGTATATGAACAAGCTTGAGATTTTGGGATGTGGACTTAGAGAAGGTTTAGCAATAAACCTAATATTACAGTCATTACCGGATTCTTATTCTCAATTTGTCTATGACTTTATTGAGAAAGATAAGAAGAATACCCTTTCCGAGCTTCTGGATTTGTTGAAGACTACTGAGTCAGGCATGAAAATGTCAGAAACATTGACGTTGGTTGAAGCCAACTCAAGTGAAAAGGAAATGGCTCAGAAGTCGATGGAAAGAACTGTTGCGAAAGGAAAGGTGTTTGTCCTCACTGTGGGAATCCCAGCCACTGGAGGAAACATTGCAAGGCCTTCCTAGCAAAAGGGAAGAAGAATGTTACTTCTTCGTTAGGTATGTTATTGAGATTAACTTCTCCCATAAACATCTAGTTGACACAAGATGTGGTACTCACATTTGATTGATGTGTAGGAACTACGGTAGAGTAGATTGCTCGCCGAGGGAGAGGTGGACCTACCAGTTGGAAATGAAGCACGTCCTTGCTACTTTTGTTGTAGGATCTTATCGTTGATTTAGCCGATGGACTTGTTTCTTGGAACTTGTGGATTATTATGGTTTTTCTTTAGTTTCTAGAAATTATATATTTCTGTGTCCACATAGGACAAATGAGAATATTAGTTTACTAATGGATTATTGTCCTTGAGTGTAAATAATATTCTTTATGGAACTATTTCATAATAATATGTTCTTAAGAAAGACAACAAGGATAATCTCAAAAATGACTACTATGCCAACTTTGGCAAGTTGAGCTAAACATACCTGAAGGAATGTGGGATAGTATCACAACTCACCCCTCCTTATACACCCCAACACAATGGAGTGTCAGAAAGGAGGAATAGAACCTTACTTGACATGGTTAGGTCCATGATGAGTTTTAGTGATTTACCTGCATCGTTCTGGGGTTATGCCCTAGAGACTGCGACTCACGTTTTGAAGCGTGTGTCAAGTCAAAGTCTGTAGATAAGACTCCATATGAGCCATGGAGTGGGCGAAAGCCCAACTTGTCTTATCTAAGGATTTGGGTTGCGAAGCTTATGTTAAGAAATTGACTTCGAACAAGCTGGGCCCAAAATCCTGTAAATGTATATTTGTGGGGTATCCAAAGGAGACCCAAGGATACTATTTCTACCACCCAGAAGAGCGCAAAATTTTTTACTGCTCGATCTGGTGTCTTCCTAGAAAATGAATATTTTCTTAGAAGTACTAGTGGGAGAAAAGTAGAACTTGATGAAGTTCTAGGACCACAGGATATACTAGACGAAGGACGGGATGATGTGCCATAGGAAGTGGTTGAGCATCATGAGGAGGTTACTCCACAACTTGTGGATCAAAGTGAACTACCTCAAGTAGCACAGGGAGCTACGTAGATCGGGAGAGTACGCCATGAGCCCGAGAGATACGGTTATCTCGTGACTCAACATGGTGACGTCTTTGGTCTACCAAGGACGATGAACCCAGAACCTACGAAGACGCTATATCGGATCCAGATTCCGTTAAATGGCTTGAAGCCATGAAATCTGAGATGGACTCCATGTACCAGAACCAAGTGTGGTCTCTGGTGGAACCACCTGAAGGGGTAAAACCCATAGGGTGTAAATAGGTCTTCAAGAAGAAGAAGCGACATGGATGGCAACGCATACTTATAAAGCACGCGGTTGCCAAAGGTTTCAAACAAATTCATGGCATTGACTATGAAGAAACCTTTTCGCCGGTTGCCATGATTAAATCCATCCGGATTATGCTTGCAATTGCTGCATATCATGACTATGAGATTTGGCAAATGGATGTCAAAATTGCTTTCCTGAACGGAAACCTTGAGGAGGATGTGTACATGACACAACCCGATGGTTTCGTTCTTGATAGTCAAACCAATAAGGTATGCAAGTTGCGAGAGATCCATTTATGGACTCAAGCAAGCTTCAAGGAGCTGGGAACATTCGTTTTGATGAAGCCGTAAAAGAATTCGGTTTTATTAAGAACGAAGATGAGCCTTGTGTTTACAAGAAAGTGAGTGGGAGCGCAGAGCATTCCTAGTGTTGTATGTCAATGACATACAATAGATCGAATGATATACCCGAACTTGCAGTCGGTAAAGACTTGGTTATCCAAGTGCTTCTCCATGAAGGACTTAGGGGAAACAGCCTACATCCTCGGAATAAAGATCTATCGTGATAGATCGTGTCGGTTGCTCAAACTAAGTCAAAGTACATAGACAAGGTCTTGAACACATTCAAGTATAGAAAAATCCAAGAAGGGATTTCTTCGATGGCATATGGTATCTATCTCTCAGAGATATGTGTCTTTAACCACACAATGAGAGAGATAGAATTAAGAGGATCCCACATGCTTTAGCAAATGGATCCATCTTATATGTTGATTGATATCTAATGTGCATTCGGCATTTGTAGTGGATGTCAATCGGGCTCAAGTGAGCAATATGTTATGTACTTAGATTGATGTCTTATGTGCATTCAAAGACTAGTAGAAGATATCAACTAAATCCAAGTGAATGACATTTGGGTGAGTGTCAATGGACATTCTTAAGTGCTTGAAAAGGGCTTAAGAATATATATTCTTGGATTATGGAAGAAAGATGAGCTCACTGTAAGAGAATACAGTGACGCTATTTCCAAACAGGGAAAAGGATGATTATAGTTCGCAATTTGGGATTACACATTTTGTCTCAATATAACTCAGGTGGAGTAAGAGCTCAAATTGGTGTACCGCGGAAAGGATTCTACAATTGATGCTAAGTGTACCGCATTTTTAATGCGGTGTAATGTGCTTTGGATCAAGAAGTTCATTATTGAACTTGATGTGATTTCAAGCATTGCTAATCCAAGATAGTTGTCCTGCGATAACAATGGAGCCATTGTTATGGCGAGCAATCACGGTCTCACCGAAATCCAAACACTTACTTAGTTGATTCAATCGATCGAAGGATCGATATGAAAGAGAATGTGCGATTTGCGAATACCTAACAACCCACTATTAAAGTTTCTATTGAAGCGAAGCATGATGGGCACTTGGATCATTCAATGTTGAGTGCATGAATGGATGGCTATAGTGCGAGCACTTGTGTCATTCGGGTGTTGAGGGCATGAATGATTGGCTATAAGTGCAAGTGGGAGATTGTTAGAGTAGATGCCCTAGAGCCAATCAATTATTGTAGAATTGACTCTTTGTAATAATGTTCATTAATCAATAAAAGGCTTTTTATTCTATATCGCGTAAACCATTATTATTGCAATATGTATTGATATATGTCCTTAGAATGGTAGAGCCGTGACGAGGGTATCAAGTGTTTCAAATCTTGATAGTGAGAACCCTATGAGCACATATGGTGGCCATTCTAGAAACGTCCAGTAGCCCCAAGATTATTCTGAACTAAGGGCACGAGATAATACGGTAAGGCTATCATAGTGTTGAACGACCTGTCGAAAGGCGGTGGGCTGATCTCACTTGTCAAGGTTGTTTGGTGACAACCTCGGTGCAACACATGGGTGTTTGTTGTAGGCGATTACACCACAACAAGTTCACCGGATCCGACCCACCGGAGGATTCCATATGGATGGTAACCCCGGTGTCTATGGAACAAATCCTCTAACGAATGGTGGTGCATGTGATCCTTAGACTTGAGATCACCGGAGTGCCTTGTGCACCGATTGGTGTAGTTTGACACTAGCCTAACGCAGCTTCTTTTGAAGTCAATACGGTGGTGATTGGTGCATCAAGAAGTGTATCAAGACTATGGTGGATTGACGAGGATTTATCACTCCCGGCACGGGAGAAAGTTATCTCACGGCGCAATTCAAATATATGGCAATGACACTAAAAGCGTGGGCCACGGTGGGATTGAGTTGTTGCTCTATCCAATTTATAATACGGGTCATTGGTCCAAAACTGAATAAATAATATCGAGAGTAACCGAAGGTTGACACTATTTCTATGCCTTCGTCCTCGTCGAGATAACGTATGATGAAAGGATCGAATTACACGGTAACCATATCGTTGATGGTAGCTACTTTCTTGAATCCGAATCTATCGGGTGGCCATGATGCCTTGCTAGGGGCCAATCTTGGTCTGTGTATTAGTGAGACGATTAATTGGTGTTAATCGCAATACTGTACACTGCCGATATGATGAGGAGCCTAAGGGTCACACACATAGAAGACAATTTAAGATGCAAGAAGAAAGAAGGGCGTTTTCGTCTTTTAAGGCGAAAGGGTATTTTGGTAATTTCATAGTGCAATTAAATTTGCTGAGGTCGTAGCCTTTATTTAATTTGTTAGAAAAAATTAAATAAGTGAAATTACGTTTAAATGTGTGTTCGCACATATTTAAATATATTATCATTGTTAAATGTTAATATATATTTAAATATATATATTAACTGATTTTAATTGAGATAATGATGGAAATTAAAATAAATCGATTGGGAGTGTTTGGCAACATGGGGCGTTTGGGTTGGAGCCCAAGCCTATTCCGTATGGGATTAGGGCAAATTGTTTTTAAGTATAAAAAGAAAAGTGTGTGATTTTTTTAATTGAGTTTTTCTTTGTAAAACCAATATACACACAAGCCCACCCCAATCTTTGCCTCTCCCACTAGAGAACACAATTGCCTAAAATCAATTCAATTGATTTTGACTTCTTCTTAATCTTGAAGCCAAAGAGGATCTAGCAAATCCCTCTTTGGTTCTTTTAAGATTGTCTTCGTGTGGACTACGCAGGTTCGATCCTACACTTGGATCGGTAGCAAAACGTTCGACGACAAATTTGGAGGAGCCTTCAACGTGCGTTTGTTTCTCTTAACTCATGTTGTAAATTTATGCAGATTTTATTTAATATAAATTGTTAAAATCATACCCTTGATCTTGGCTCTTGTAAACGATCCTGTTATTTTATTTTTAGTTTCCGCTGCGTATACGGGACCGTTTATTAACACATTTACCCGTCTCTAGTCACTATTGGGTGATGATCACAAAGCATCAACCCACTTCTACCAAATGTTAGATGATGATCACAAAGCATCAACCCACTTCTACCAAATGTTAGATGATGATCACAAAGCATCAACCTACATATCTCTTAACTAACCGGGTAGTGGTCACAAAGCATCTACCCATTTCTACTACTCATCGGGTGACGATCACAAAGCGTCGACCCATCTCTCTAAGGGCTATTCGGATGATGGTCAGAAAGCATCAATCCGATTCCCATAACGGTCGGGTGATGTTCACAAAGCATCATCCCAACTATACTACTCTTCTAATTCATTCTATTGTAGCATTTTTTTCAATGCTCTCTACCCTTAGAGTAAATTTACCCACTAAGCTCTCTACTCATAGGGTAATTGCATAAACCATTTCCTTACACTCTCTTAGGTCACTTTTCCATGCACAATTAGTGCCTATGGATGGTTCATCACTACTAATGCACTTATGAAATGCCAACATGCAATGTTGCAA
The DNA here is from genome assembly GCA_026225825.1 of Pistacia integerrima. Classification (NCBI taxonomy): domain Eukaryota; kingdom Viridiplantae; phylum Streptophyta; class Magnoliopsida; order Sapindales; family Anacardiaceae; genus Pistacia; species Pistacia integerrima. Next base: position 27,239,398 of record CM047749.1, read on the forward strand.
GAATTAAGGTTCATTACTCATACTCAAACCTCTATTAGGCATTTCATCAAACAACTCATGTGCACTATAGAACTCTATCATAGCCATGATTCTAAAACTTTTCTTAACCATCCAAAATGGGGAAAAACCCCTTCACAAAGCCATAATAACCTGTCAAACAAAACACTTCCAAAAAAGGGTTCCATAACACCCCTTCAAATCCATCTCAACTACCTTGCCAATCCAACATCTCATTTCTCAAATTTGCAAGGTATAAACATTCACAAAGCATAGAAATCTCTATTTAATCCTTCATACATGCCATATTACATGTACATCACATACATAGATCAAGTCTATCAAAACCCTAATTAAGAAATTCCATAAATCTCAACTTGGGTTGGGTTTTACTTACTTGTTATGGAGAGACTTCACAAATTCTTCCTTTCACTTGCTTAGCTTGACTTTTCCTCTAATCTTAACCAAAAGAAGGAAAACCCTCAAATACCAAAATGAACTAAAACTCACAAATCACACAACTTAAGGAGGAATCCTTACCTTAGGAAGCCTTAGGTTACTTTTCCACCCCAAATCACTTCAAAACCCCTTGGAATACCTTGATCAAAAGAGAAGAGAAGTTGAGAGGAGTAAGGATGAGAAGTTGCGTTTGGGAAGAAGAGAATGAGGGGTTTCTTTGATTCTAATTCCTTTTAATGAAATATATCCCAAAGCATTCCCATTTTGCCCTTACTCTTCTTTGGGAATTCCATCTATATCCTTTGATTCATTACAAACTCACCCCTATAACAACATATTCTCCATGAAAAATCCTTACAATTAACTCCCCACTTTTCCTACTAATTAGGGGTAGAAAGGTCAAATTGCCCTTAGGGAAGAAAATATCTAAAACTCAATCAACATTTTATTCGGCTCTCGCCGCGGCGAAAACAAACTGCGCGGCGCCCGCTGTCCCAAGCCAGCCTTCCCCGTGGCTTCAACCTCTCTTCGCCGCGGCGAAGCTTCTTCTTCGCCCCGGCGTAGCACGCAGACTGAATTTCTTCTGTTTTCAACCAATTTCAGGGCAAACATTCAACACAACACTAAATCGAACAATATTACCAAAAACCAACTCAAAATAAGAGCGAAAGAGGAAACAATAACAACGTACCTCAAGCGGGGCGTTACAGTGCACACCAAGGGCAAACACAGCCTGCATTAACCTCAGTTCCGCCAAACTGGGTTTTCAGTGCATAGGAAGGGTCTGAAATTGGAAAGTTTTTTTTTCTGTATGGTGGTGAATAAAAAAGCAAGGAATCTAACACAAAAAAAAGGAAGGAATTCGTATGAACGGATTTGTTTTAATGATTTTTTTAAGATTAAAACTTTGGAAAATCGTAAAAAATCATGTACTGAGCATTTTGGGTCGGTGTTTTTTTTTGTTGTGCTCCTAAAATCCCCAATTGAATTTTGGTGTATACACTTGGTGTGCACCAAAAACCTTCTTTTTCTGCACACTGAGGGGCGTGCGCACCAGAGGACAATCTTTTCGGAGGTTGTCCTTTTGATCTGGTTTTTTTTCATGGTGGTGGATAAAAATGTGAGGAACCAAATGCAAAAAAAGGTAGCAATTAACAGGTGCGGATTTTTTTTAATGATTTTTTGAGGATTAACACTTTGGAAAATCGTAAAAAATCATATACTAAGCATTTTGGGTCGGGGTTTGTTTTGCTGTTCTCCAAAAATGCCCATTTGAATTGTGGTGTGTACATTTGGTCGGGTGATCCTAAACTTTGTGGGGGATGATCTTTTCAAAAGAAAGTTTTTGGTGCACACCAAGGGCAAACACATCCCACTTTAACGTCCATTCCCCGAAACTGGGTTTTTAGTGCACAGGAAGGGGCTGAAATTCGAAAGTTTTGGTTTTTAGCATGGTGATGAAGAAAAATTCAAGGAATCTAAAGCAAAAAAAAGGAAGCAATTCGCACAAGAGGTTTTTTTTAATGATTTTTTAAAGATTAAATATTTGGAAAATCGTAAAAAATCATATACTAAGCATTTTGGGTCAGGGTTTGTTTTGTTCTGCTCCAAAAATGCCCATTTGAATTGTGGTGCATGCCCTTGGTGTGCACCAAAAACCTTCTTTTGCTACACACCGAGGCCGTGCTCACCAAGGGACGATCTTTTTGAAGGTTGTCCTTTTGATCGGGTTTTTTTCATGGTGGTGGAGAAAAAAGCAAGGAACGAAACGCAAAAAAAAGGAAGCAATTCGCAAAAGCGGAATTTTTTTTAATCAGTTTTTGAAGATTAAAACTTTGGAAAATCATAAAAAATCATATGCTAAGCATTTTGGGTAGGGGTTTGTTTTGTTCTGCTCCTAAAATCCATTTGAATTGTGGTGGATACACTTAGTGAGCATACCCTTGGTGTGCAGCAAAAACCTTCTTTTTGCTGCTTACTGAGGGCGTGTGCACCAAGGGATGATCTTTTCGAAGGTTGTCCTTTTGATCTGGTTTTTTTCATGGTGGTCGAGAAAAATGCAAGGAACCAAATGCAAATAAAAGGAAGCAATTTGCAAAAGCAGATTTTTTTAAGATTAAAACTTTAGAAAATCTTAAAAAATCATATACTAAGCATTGTGCTCCAAAAATTCCCATTTGAATTGTGGTTTATGCATTCGGTCGGGAGATCCTAAACTTTGTGGGCGATGATCTTTTCAAAAGAAGGTTTTTGGTGTACACCAAGGGCAAACACAGCCCACATTAACCTCAGTTCCGCCAGGGTTTTTAGTGCACAGGAAGGGTCTGAAATTGGAAAGTCTTTGTTTTCCGTATGGTGGTGAATAAAAAAGCAAGGAATCTAACACAGAAAAAGGAAGGAATTCGTATGAGCGGATTTGTTTTAATGATTCTTTTAAGATTAAAACTTTGGAAAATCATAAAAAATCATATACTGAGCATTTTGGGTCGGTGTTTTTTTTGTTGTGCTCTTGAAATCCCCAATTGAATTTTGGTGTATACACTTCGTGTGCATCAAAAACCTTCTTTTTTTCTACACACTGAGGGCGTGCGCACCAGGGGATGATCTTTTCGAAGGTTGTCCTTCTTATCTGGTTTTTTTCATGGTGGTGGATAAAAATGCGAGGAACCAAACGCAAAAAAAAAGGTAGCAATTAACAGGTTTTTTTTAATGATTTTTTGAGGATTAACACTTTGGAAAATCGTAAAAAATCATATACTAAGCATTTTGGGTCGGGGTTTGTTTTGTTGTGCTCCAAAAATGCCCATTTGAATTGTGGTGTGTACATTTCGTCGGGTGATCCTAAACTTTGTGGGGGACGATCTTTTCAAAAGAAAGTTTTTGGTGCACACCAAGGGCAAACACAGCCCACATTAACGTCCATTCCCCTAAACTAGGTTTTCAGTGCACAGGAAGGGGTTGAAATTCGAAATTTTGGTTTTTAGCATGTTGATGAAGAAAAATTCAAGGAATCTAAAGCAAAAAAAAAGGAAGCAATTCGCACAAGCGGGTTTTTTTAATTATTTTTTAAAGATTAAATATTTGGAAAATAGTAAAAAATCATATACTAAGCATTTTGGGTCGGGGTTTATTTTGTTATGCTCCTAAAATCCCCATTTGAATTGTGGTGTATACACTTGGTGTGCACCAAAAACCTTCCTTTTGATGCACACCGAGGGTGTGCGCACCAACCAAGGGACGATCTTTTCGAAGGTTGTCCTTTTGATCAGGTTTTTTTCATGGTGGTGGAGAAAAATGCAAGGAACGAAACGCCAAAAAAAGGAAGTAATTCGCAAAAGCGGAACTTTTTTTAATGAGTTTTTGAAGATTAAAACTTTGGAAAATCGTAAAAAATGATATGCTAAGCATTTTGGGTCAAGGCTGTTAGCATGTGATTGGGTTTACGCAGCGGAAAAACACAGTTTTTAAAAACAAATAAAACTGATCGTATGCTTTAATCCCAAATCTGGGTATAAATTATAATATTTATAACCTTTTTCATTACAAAAGTATGATAAATCCATACAAGGATTTAGAATACTTACTCATATTTGGAGGCTCCTCTGAATGTCTCTGAATTCAAACACGAACACTGTTTAGTGTTCACCAGTAATGTTCACTAGCTACTGTTCACCAACATTGTTCACGTGATTCTTCGCTAATCGATCCAAAGTAGGACCGCACTCACGGTAATCAACACGAAGACAGTCTGCAGAACCCTTGATTGTTTTGCTAGAACAATCAAAAGGCTTTAAGAATCAAGAAGAAGAAAAGGAAATTTTTCTCTTTTTCACTCAAGAGTGAAACGTGAGAGAGAAAGAGAGTAAAAGGTTGGTTGCGGTTTTAATTTTTCAATGAATGAATGAACCTCTCAATGTGTTAATTTTAAGTTGCACTTATATAGTGCAACAATTAAAACCCTATTCCACTTAGGAATAGCTTTGGGCTCCAACCCTAGTTCACCCTTGCAACCAAACACCCCCTTTATGGTATTTTAATTTATTAATTATTATTATAATTAAAATCAATTAATATATAATAATATATTAACATTTAATTAATAACAATAATTCATTTAAATATATACAGAGATATATTTAAATACAATCTCTCTAATTTAATTTTGATATTAAAGTTAAATACAGGCAACAACCTCAGCAAATTTATCTGCATTGTGAGATTACCAAAATACGCTTTCGTCCTAAAAGACATAAATACCTTTCTCACAAATTGATTATTAAATTATCTTCTAAGTGTGTGACTCGCAAGCTGCTCATCATATCGGTAGTGTGTAGTATAGCGATTAACACAAATTAATCGTCTCACTACACACAGACCAAGATTTGTCCCTACCAAGGTATCATGGTCACTCGATAGTTTCGGATTCAGTAAAACTGTATCCTGCCAACATTATGGTTACCGTGCAATCCAATCCTTTCATCATCTATTATCTTATCGAGACTGAGGTATAGAAATAGTGTCAACCTCAGATATCCTCGACGTGTTTGTATTCAGTTAATGGACCAATGACCAGAATAATAAATTGGATTGAGCATCAACTCAATCCCACTTTGTGGCCACAGATTTAATGTCATTGCCATTTACTGAATTACCTTGGTGAGATAACTTCTCCCGTACCCAGGAGTGATGAATCCTTTGTCGATCCACCATAGTCTCGATACACTTCTCAATGTAGCCAATCACTATCATATTGATAGCTCTGAATAGAATTACGTTGGGCTACTGTCAAACTACACCAATTGTCACATGCACCACCATCCGTTAGAGGATTTATTCCAAAGACAATGGGGTTACCATCTATATAGAATCCTCTAGTGGGTCTGTCAAGTGAACTTGTCTCTAGCAAGTACCCATGCGCTGCACCAGATTGTCGGCAAAAACCTTGAGTGTGAGATCAATCACTACCATTCGACAAGGTCGGTCAACGCTACGATAGCCTTACCGTATTATTTGGGTCCTTGGTCAGAATAACACTGGGGCTACAGACGTTTCTAGAATGGCCAACATATATGATAATAGGGTTCTCACCAAGGAACGATCTTTTCGAAGGGACGATCTTTTCAAAGCTTGTCCTATTGATTTCATTTTTTTCATGGTGGTGGAGAAAAATGCAAGGAACCAAACACAAAAAAAGGAAGCAATTTATAGGAGCGCATTTTTTTTTTAATGATTTTTTGAATATTAAAACTTTGGAAAATCGTAAAAAATCATATATTAAGCATTTTGGGTAGGGGTTTGTTTTGCTGTGCTCCAAAAATGACCATTTACACATTGTGTTGGGAGATCCTAAACTTTGCAGGGGACAATCTTTTCAAAAGAAGGTTTTTGGTGCACACCAAGGGTAAACACAACCCACATTAACCTCCATTCCCCCAAACTAGGTTTTCGGTGCACAAAAAGGGGCTGAAATTCAAGAGTTTTGGTTTTTTTCAAGGTGGTGAAGAAAAATGCAAGGAATCTAACGCAAAAAAAAAAAAAAAAAAAAGGAAGCAGTTCGCACGAGCAGATTTTTTTAAGATTAAAACTTTGGAAAATCGTAAAAAATCATATCCCAAGCATTTTGGGTCGGCATTTATTTTGTTGTGCTTTTAAAATCCTCATTTGAATTGTGGTGTATACACTTGGTGTGCACCAAAAACCTTCTTTTCGCTATACACCGAGGGCGTGCGCACCAAGAGACGATCTTTTCGAAGGTTATCCTTTTGATCTGGTTTTTTCATGGTGGTGGAGAAAATTGCAAGGAACCAAACGCAGAAAAAAGGAAGCAATTTAGGAGAGGCATTTTTTTTTAATGATTTTTTATGATTAAAACTTTGGAAAATCGTAAAAAATCATATACTAAGCATTTTGGGTTGGGGTTCGTTTTTCTGTTCTCCAAAAATGCCCATTTGAATTGTGGTGTATTCATTTGGTCGGGGGATCTTGAACTTTGTGGGGGACGATCTTTTCAAAAGAAGATTTTTGGTGCACACCAAGGGCAAACATAGCCCATATCAACCTCTATTCCTCCAAACCGGGTTTTCGGCGCATAGGAAGGGGCTGAAATTCAAAAGTTTTGGTTTTTTGCATGGTGGTGAAGAAAAATGCAACGAATCTAACGCAAAGAAGAGGACAAAATTCGCACGAGCGGATTTTTCTTAATGATTTTTTGAAGAATAAAACTTTAGAAAATCGTAAAAAATCATATACTAAGCATTTTGGGTCGGGGTTTATTTTGTTGTGCTTCTGAAATCCCAATTTGAATTGTGGTGTATACACTTGGTGTTCACCAAAAACCTTCTTTTTGCTACACACCGGGGGCATGCACACCTGAAGAATTTTAGAATTACTGAAGAAACAAAGAATAAGAAAATAAAAGCAAGAACGAGCTAAAGAGTAAAGTGAATATGTTTCTGGAAACTTGATTTTTACTAACTAACTAAAAACAGAAACAGTGCGGGCTAATTTATATTGCCCTTATGACAAAACGAAGCATATTAGCTGTTCTTTTACAAAATTGCTGAAGAAACATCCTTGTTTGTAAAGATTACAAAATACACCAAGATCTACTAAATTGTAAACTTGTACAGATTACAAACAGATCCAGATCCCATTATACACATTCTTCTCAACATCTCCCCTTAAACAAAACTCCACTACACATACCAAAACAACCAATAACAATCCTCATTACACATTCTTCTCAACATCTCCCCTTAAACAAAACTCCACTACACATACCAAAACAATCAATAACAATCCTCATTACACATTCTTCTCAACATCTCCCCTTAAACAAAACTCCACTACACATACCAAAACTGCCAATAACAATCCTCATGCGTATTAGTCTCAACATCTCCCCTTAAACAAAGCTGCATTCCACACCAGTAACGCTGCGCTATACTCATATCAGTAACACTGCACTATACTACACTTACCAGTAACACCAACACTGCACTACACATTCTTTTTCAACTTCTCCACTTACATTCAAAACTGCACTGCACACCAGTAACACTGCACTATACTACACTTACCAATAGCACCAACACTGCACTACACATTCTTTTTAAACTTCTCCACTTACATTCAAGACCGCACTACACACCAGTAACATTGCACTAGACTATACTTACTAGTAACACCAACACTACACTACACATTCTTTTTAAACTTCTCCACTTACATTCAAAACTGCAAGAACAACAATAACACTATTGCACTGATGCAGCCTACTTCAAAGCAGCTCTGTAGACATTTTGACATAGATCAAAAGAACTCTTCAGTTAGTTGTCTCAACCTTTGGTATTGAGGGAAACACATTCAACTTCTCTTTAAGAATCAGAAATCTAGTTGTAGCAAGTGTTTTTGTTAGAACATCAGCAATTTGGTACTCCGAGGATACATATTGGACAGATAACCTTTTTGTCAACTGCTAGCTCTCTCACATAATGCACATCAATTTCGATGTGCTTTGTTCTTGCATGAAAAACAGGATTTGATGACAATGCACCAGCACTCATGTTATCACACCATAGAATAGGAACATTGTTGATTTGTAAGCCAAGTTCTTGAAACAAGTTTTGGATCCAAACTAACTCTGTTGCCGCTTGACTAAGGGCTCTATACTCTGCCTCGGTGAAGGATAAAGCAACCACCCTCTGTTTTCTAGAGCACCATTGGATCAGATTTCCACCAAGAAAAATATTGTAACCTATTGTAGATCTCATGTCACCTACATCACTTGCTCAATCTTCATCTGCATACCTTTCTAAAGTAAGCTGCTGATTTTTGGTAAACAATAAACCATGCTGCATTGTACCTTTAATATATCTGAGGACTCTTTTGCATGCAGTCCAGTGATTATAGTAGGATATTGAAGAAACTGACTTAGTTGATTGACAGCAGAGGCTAAGTCAGGTCTAGATAATGTTAAATACTGTAGTCCTCCTACAAGGCTCCTATAAAGAGAAGGCTGATAAAAAAAGGTACTGTCTTCTTTCATGAGTCTGGTTCCCGTAGCCATAGGAGTGAAACAGGGTTTACAATCAGAGAGACCAGCTTTGCTCAACAAGTCTTGAGCATATTTGGCTTGAGTAAGCAATAGACCTTCTTCGTTTCTATAAACCTCAAAGCCCAAGAAATAGTTAAGTGCACCTAGAGTTTTTAGAGCAAACCTATTGTTCAAGTCTGTAACAATCTTATCAATCAAGATAGAATCATTCCCAGTAATTAGGATATCATCTACAATCACCAATAGGTAGATTACTTTAGTTCCTTCCTTAAAGAAGAACAAACTTGTATCAGAAACACTGCCCTGAAAACCCCAATCAATAAGGGCAGTTTTTAATTTGTCAAACCAGGCCCTTGGGTCTTGTTTGAGGCCATAAAGAGCCTTACGAATTTACATACATGTTTAGGGTAATGCTGATCAGTAAAACCCTCAGGTTGCATCATAAACACTGCTCTGTAAGCTCCCCATTTAAAAATGCATTGTTGATGTCTATTTGTTGAATTTCCCAACTGTTATGGATAGCAAGAGAAAGCAGGATTCTGATAGTTGCTTGTTTAATTACTGGTGAAAAAGTGTCAAAGTAATCTAATTCAAGGGTCTGCTGAAACCCCTTGGCAACTAACCTTGCCTTATACTTTTGAAGGGTGCCATCAAGTTTCAATTTGGTCTTAAAAACCCACTTACGGCCTACTACATTCATGTCTGAAGTAAGGGGTACCAGTTCCCAGGTTTTGTTCCTCAATAATGCATCAAACTCCTCATTCATAGCTGTTTTCCATTCAGGAATTATGACTGCTTCTGCAACAGTTTTTGGTTCTAGTAAAATAGACAGATTTGTAATATAAGCCTATCCTATCGAATGTTGAGACTGAGACTTTGATCTTGTAATCATTGGGTGGTTATTGGTGACAGGTTTATGCTGTTGAATAGGAAGAACTATTTCTAACTGAATTCCAGAAGATGCAACCTGATCACTCACTAATGAACCTTTAGCTAAACCAGAAACTGAAGTATGATCACTCACTAATGAACCCTTAGCTAAACCAGAATCTGAAGTATGATCACTCACTAATGAACGTTTAGCTAAACCAGGATCTGAAGTATGATTACTCACTAATGAACCTTTAGCTAAACCAGAATCTGAAACACCTTGAGGTAAATCTGAGATACCTTGAGCTAAACCAGAATCTGAGGTACCTTGAACTAAGCTTGTTGCATCAGGAGAATAAACTGGTGAATCAGAATACACTCTTGTATTTGTGTGAGTTGTAGGCAAAGTATCAGAAACAGGACAGGACCGAGAGGAATCTATAACATCAACATCAGAATTGATTCCCATTCTAATATTGGAGTTCAAATAGTGAGATAAATCCCAGGATGAATGTAAACCTTCAATATTAGAATAGAGATTTGATTTTGCACTATCCAAATCTTTAAAAAGAAAACACTTAAAACCAGTCTTGTAAGGAAATTCCTCTTTATTGAACTTAGCTTGCTTTACTATATAAATTTTACCTTTAGAGGAGAGGCACTTATATCCTTTATGAGCTGAGCTATATCTAAGAAAAACACATTGCTCAGTATGGTAGGATAACTTATGTTTTTGGTAAGGTCTTATAAAGGGATAACAACAACATCCAAACACTTTCAAGGCAGTATACTCAGGTTCCTTGTTATATAACTTTTGATAAGGTGAAACATCCTCTAAGATAAATGAAGGCAGTCTATTTACAATAAAAACTGTTGTACTAAAGGCTTTCCACCAGAGACATAATGGCATACCAGCATGTGCCAATAAAGTTAGACCAAACTTAGTGATGATTCTGTGTCTTCGTTCTACCCTACCATTTTGTTGGTGTAGGTAAGGACAAGGATGCCTAAAACCAATACAATGCTCCTGTAAATATCCAGTAAAAGATCTAAACTCTCTCCACCCCCAAATCTGTTTGCAAACACTTAAGCTTGGCATCTAATTGTTTCTCAGCAAACTTATGAAAATAGGTAAAAACTTGAAAAGCTTCTGACTTAAATTTTAAGGGATATATCCACATATGCCTACTATAATAATCTACAAGCAACATGTAATATTTGAAGCCTTCAGAGGAGCTCACGGGTGCAAGACCCCACAGATCAGAATAGACTAACTCAAGAGGTTTTGTGGTTGTAGAACCAGACTTGGGAAAAGAGATTTGAGACAACTTGCCAAATTGGCAGGATTCACAGAAAATGTTATTATCAAAAACACCAGTTACATGAACTTTATTCATCACATTCTTAAGAGTTTTGACTTGTGGATGCCCTAATCGAGCATGCCACAGTTTAGTCAAACTAAGAGGTACATCAGATTTCTGTGAAACAAAAGTTTTATTTAAACTGCAGCTATCAATAGTAGAGATGAAAGTAGAATTTATTGCATTTGAACTAGAAATGGAAGTGGCAAGAGAGAAAGAAACTTGCTCAGCAGTAGGCAAAAAAACTTACATCTGATAGAGACCATCCTTTAGGGATCCTTGAAGCAATATCTCACTGGTCCACTTATCCTTTACAAGACAATGGTCATAATGAAATTCAACAATCATGCCATTGTCTTTTGTAATTTGAGATATGCTTAGTAAATTCTTTGCATTGTTAGGAACACACAACATATTCTTGAGAAATAAAACTCTAGAGGTAGTGTTTGAGTTTAGAACAGACACACCTGTGTGTGAAAGTGGAAATGTTTAACCATTCCCCACTTGAACAGTAGCTCCACCGTGGTAATTGTCTTGGATCACCATATTCTTTAGATCAAAAGTCATGTGGTTTATGGCTCCAGAATCCACATACCATGTTTGATCTTTCACAGTCTGAGAAGTAGCCATTGATGTGCCAAAAGAGGATGAATTAAGCTATTGTTGTAAGTTATGCTGTTCTCCATCAGGGACTAAAGAGTGGCCATACTGAGACTGTTGAAGATGCTCAGAATTAGGGACACTTTGTGGAATAGAAGCATAACCTCTAGAGTATCCAACTTGAGAATTAATTGGTGGATTTGTCTCTGCTGAGTTATATGGGATATGAGTAAAATTGGTATTAAACTGACTTGGTACACCTCTAGTTGCTAGTAGAGCTTGTGGTGACTCATGGGATTGAGCATCAATCAAGGAAGTTTGTGGACTATTGATATTGCTAAAACGAGTACCCTGTCCAACATTGTGAGCAGGCTATCCAGCATTATTAAAGCTTCCAGTACTATATCCAATTCCAGTATTATGTCCTGATCTAGAATTTACAAACCCCTAATACTTATGATCAAATATATGGTAACACTATAATGCTGAATGTCCTCATTTACCACACACTTGACAAATCAGCATTGGTCTAAAATAACCTCTGGCTCTACTACGTACCAACTGAGAATTATAAGCCTGATACTAATTATATGGCATAAAACCATCCCTTGGAGCTGACTGTTGTGGGTGTTGTATGAGGCTAAACTCACGTCTAGGAAACTCCAGATTAGTATTAGAAAACTGATTTTGTTGTGAACTAGCTAGATGATTCCGATGAGTGTAGTGAGGAATATTGAGAAAGGATTGTTGGGACTGTGAATGTGGGTGAGAGGTTTGTGTATAAGGTCTGGAGTTAGTGACATCAAATGCGTGAGGATTAATAACCTGAGGTGCTGAATTGGACTCATTCAGACCTTGTTTTGAAACCACAAGAGCCTCATGAAAATTGGTAAAGGATGTATGTTGTCTTTCTAACCTAATTTCATGTTTGTGAAGTAAAAATTGTGCCTCCTACAGTGTGGTTTGACTACTGGTTGAGACTAAATTGGCCACTACCGCATCATATTCAGGCCCAAGGCCATCCAAGATATACAATAGAAGCTCTTCATCAGTTAAATTGACACCACTAGCAATTAACTCATCTCCTAGTTCTTTCATTTGCAACACATATTCATTCACAGTGCTAGCATCTTTGTTGGTAATTTGTAACAAATTTCGAAGGTGTACGGTTCTAGCTTTAGAGGCAGATTGAAAATGTAACTCAAGAGTATTCCAAATCTCATAAGCAGTAACACATTTAGCTACATGACGAAACATTGTCTCTGAAATTGTAGAGTAGAGCCAACTTACCAAAAACTGATCAATCTTCTTCCATGCAAAGTAATCTGGATTTGGTTTCTTGATTGTCTATCCAAGATCGTCTGACTTTTCAAGAATAAACATCGGTGGACACATCCTTTCTCCAGTCACGAATACTTCAATTCCATGTGAGGTAAGTGGCGGCAGAATCTGTGATCTCCAAAACGAATAATTTCTTTCTAGGAGTTTCACAGAAATGGTAGGTAGAGTAGGAGGATTACTCGGAATACTGAAATTAGTACTTTCAGTGTTCATTTTCACTGATTTTGAGTGAGAATTTTCTGAGTCAAAGCAAGGAGTCACCATAGACGTGTGTCTAGGGCTTTGATACCATGAAGAATTTTAGAATTACTGAAGAAATGAAGAACAAGAAAATAAAAGCAAGAACGAGCTAAAGAGTAAAGTCAATATGTTTTTGGAAACTTGATTTTTACTAACTGACTAAAAATAGAAACAGTGCGGGCTAATTTATATTGCCCTTATTACAAAACGCAGCGTATTAGCTATTCATTTACAAAATTGCTGAAGAAACATCCTTGTTTGTAAAGATTACAAAATACACCAAGATCTACTAAATTGTAAACTTGTACAGATTACAGACAGATCCAGATCCCATTATACACATTCTTCTCAACATCTCCCCTTAAACAAAACTCCACTACACATACCAAAACAACCAATAACAATCCTCATTACACATTCTTCTCAACAAGGGACGATCTTTTCGAAGGTTGTCCTTTTGATCTGGTTTTTTCATGGTGGTGGAGAAAATTGCAAGGAACCAAACGCAAAAAAAAGGAAGCAATATATGGGAGCGCATTCTTTTTAATGATTTTTTGAAGATTAAAATTTTGGAAAATCCTAAAAAATCATATACTAAGCATTTTGGGTCGGGGTTTATTTTGCTGTTCTCCAAAAATACCTATTTGAATTGTGGTGTATACATTTGGTCAGGAGATCTTGAACCTTGTGGGGGACGAACTTTTCAAAAGAAGGTTTTTGGTGCACACCAAGGGCAAACACAGCCCACATTAACCTCCATTCCTCCAAATTGGGTTTTCGGCGCATAGGAAGGGGCTGAAATTCGAAAGTTTTGGTTTTTTACATGGTGGTGAAGAAAAATGCAAGGAATCTCACGCAAAGAAAAGGAAGAAATTCGCACGAGCGGATTTTTCTTAATGATTTTTTGAAGATTAAAACTTTTGAAAATCATAAAAAATCATATACTAAGCATTTTGGGTCGGGGTTTGTTTTGTTGTGCTCCTAAAATCCCCATTTGAATTGTGGTGTATACACTCGGTGTTCAAGCCCTCGGCGTGCACCAAAAACCTTCTTTTTGTGCACACCAAGGGACAATCTTTTTGAAGGTTGTCCTTTTGTTCTAGTTTTCTCCATGGTGGTGGAGAAAAATGCAAGGAATAACATAAAAAAAAAAAGAAGAAGAAGCAATTCACACGACAGATTTTTCTTAACAATTTTTGAAGATTAAAATTTTGAAAATCATAAAAAATCATATACTAAGCATTTTGGGTTGGGGTTTGTTTTGTTGTGCTCCTAAAATCCCCATTTGAATTGTGGTGTATACACTCGGTGTTCAAGCCCTTGGCGTGCACCAAAAACCTTCTTTTTGTAGCACACCGGGGGCGTGCGCACCAAGGGACAATCTTTTTGAAGGTTGTCCTTTTGTTCTAGTTTTCTCCATGGTGGTAGAGAAAAATGCAAGGAATAACGCAAAAAAAAAAAGCAATACAGAGGAGCGGATTTTTTTAATGATTTTTTAAAGATTAAAACTTTGGAAAATCATAAAAAATCATATACGAAGCATTTTGGGTTGGGGTTTTTTTTGCTGTGCTCCAAAAATGGCCATTTGAATTGTGGTGTATACATTTGGTCGGGAGTTCCTGAACTTTTTGGGGACGATCTTTTCAAAAGAAGGTTTTTGGTGCACACCAATGGCAAACACATCCCACATTAATCTCCATTCCCCTAAACTAGGTTTTCGGTGCGTAGGAAAGGGCTTAAATTCGAAAGTTTTGGTTTTTTGTATGGTGGTGAAGAGAAATGCAAGGAATCTAACACAAAAAAAAACGAAGTGATTCGCACGAGCTGATTGTTTTTAATGATTTTTTGAAGATTAAAACTTTGGAAAATTGTAAAAAATCATATGCTAATCATTTTTGGTCGGGGTTGGTATTGTTGTGCTCCTAAAATCCCCATTTAAATTTTGGTGTATACACTTGGTGTGCACGCCCTTGGTGTGCACCAAAAACCTCCTTTTTGCTGCACGTCGGGGCGTGCGCGCCAAGGGACGATCTTTTCGAAGGTTGTCTTTTTGGTATGGTTTTTTCACGGTGGTGGAAAAAAATACGAAGAACCAAACACAAAAAGAAGGAAGCATTTCCAGGAGCGGGTTTTTTTAATGATTTTTTTAGCATTAAAACTTTGAAAAATCGTGAAAATTCATATACGACGCATTTTGGGTCGGGGGTTTATTTTGCTGTGCTCCAAAAATGCCAATTTGAATTGTGGTGTATACATTTGGTCAGGAGATCCTAAACTTTGTTAGGGATGACCTTTTCAAAAAAGGTTTTTGGTGCACACCATGGGCAAACACATCCCATATTAACCTCCGTTCCACCAAACTGGGTTTTCGGTGGATAGGAAAGGGCTGAAATTTGAAAGTTTTAGTTTTTTGGAAGGTGGTGAAGAAAAATGTAAGGAATCTAATACAAAAAAAAGAATGCAATTCGCAGGAGCAGATCTTTTTTAATGATTTTTTGAAGATGAAAGCCTTGGAAAATTGTAAAAAAATCATAAAATAAGCATTTTGAGTCAGGGTTTGTTTTGTTGTGCTCCCAAAATCCCCGTTTGAATTGTGGTGTGTACACTTGGTGTGAACGCCCTTGGTGTGCACCAAAAACCATCTTTTTGCTGCACATCAGGGACGTGCGCTGGTGTGCTGTCGTAGGCAACCAAGATTAATAACCTTTCTAACCTAACTACTAAACTGTAAATAGGGTAAGCAAGGGTCGATCCCACGAAGAGTGTCTAGCCGAATTTTTGATGATGTGAATAAGGCTTGGGGGTTTTGAGTAAAATAGAAAACAGTCTTAGCAAAAATCAAAACAAAAACAACTTAAATCAAAATCAATTAATATAACAAAACTTGGTCTCAGACAACATCCGCCATCAGAATCTTACAACTGATCATTGATGCAAAATTAAATCAATCCATACCTGAATATTCACCGTTGGAACTCTTTTCCTATCTCTCCTTAATTGTAATTAATCAAGAAACAAGCGATCTTAATTAATCTTACCACTAAACAACCCTAGACAAGCGCTCAAGATTTAATCTAGTGGCAGCCTTAAGAATTAGAGAAATCGATGAAGCTAAACAACACAAACACAAGCGGTTGTATTTAATTTAGTTGAATGTTCTTCTTAAGATTACTAATTCCTGACGCAGCGAATTATTAACCCTAATTGCTTCATAAGTTAGAGGGATCAAACAATTACGGATTTGATATATAACTTAGCAGTAGATTGCAACAATTAATAAACTAGTAGGCCTCCCTAGTAATTAAACGAAACAATCATAAAATTAGGCACAGAAAACATCCAATACTCAAACATGAAAATTGAACACTAAGAAAATTATATTAGATCTCACAGTTTAATGATTCCGATGCCTTCGTTTCCTTCGACCAAGTTACAAAAGCTTTAGCCCCTCATGGCCATAAACCAAAAACAAAATAAAGAAAAAATTCCAGAGAAAGAAAAATTCCAGAACAGAAAAGAGAGAGAGGCGTGGTGCCTTAAAACCTAATCTGATCTCCCTTTTAAAATCCAATTTTAGAATTCGAATCCCACTCAATCTCCTAAAAGAAATATTCTCCTATCCTAAAATAACATTAATCCTAATTTAATTCTAATTGGAAATAAAATAAAATAGAGTCCTAATAAAATAGGAAAGTGGTGTTTCCAGCTGTAATTTTCGTGCAGCATGTATGTCTTCAAAACGTGCAATAATAGACTGACTTGCATAACAAATCAGAACGCTCCAGGACGTCGGCAATGCAGGTGCGTCAACTTCAAGCTCGATTACAACCTTTATTCAGCCAGTATCTCTAAAAACTCAAAACATGAAAGTTGTAGATCTCTTTCTTAACGTTCCACAGAATTTTGAATCATCTCAATCGGATCTCGGATGAGAGAATTATGCCTGGAATACGAGGCAGTGGCGAAACTGTCCGAATTCCCCTAATTAATTCCGTTTTTCAATTAACACCTCCATTTGCTTCCTAAACCAAAATAAAGTAATAATGAATACAATTAGGAAACAAATACGTATAAAATACTAAACATTAAGGGGGTTAAATATGACATTTTGCATTCCCATCAAATTCCCCCACACTTAGCTTTTGCATGTCCTCGGGCAAACTAGTTCAAACAAACCCTACACTCAAGTCATATCAGGAACACCATCATCTCAAGTCATCTCAAGAACATCAGCATGATGCATAAGCAACAATATTTAATCCATGCATATTCATACCTAACTTAGGAAGCAGCAAAATAAAATAAAAAATAGTTAATGACATTCATCTCTCTTTATCATCTTCCACAATTACTCTTAATCAGTCAATGCAAACAAAGGAACTAATCACAACCAATTCATGTACAACTCCCCTCTCAACTTCTCTTTTACTGTTTCTCTTTACTACTACAAACTGGGTAGCAAACTAAGGATACAATTTTTTTTCTCTTTTTTTTTCTGTTTTGAAAAAGAATGAGTGCATTTTATGCTCCATCTCATTTCATGGTTGTGTTTATGAGTGAGTGCGTTTTATGCTCCATCTCGACCCACCACATACATTTCTTTTCTTTTTCCTATTTGCTTAAACCCACATTTAGGACTAGCTTAAGAGAAACAATTTTTTTTTTTTTTTTTAAGGCTCGTTATACACTCCTCAATCATGCTTCGTCACAAAGTCTACACAACTTCTCAAGACATATTATTTCAAACTACAAAGATTCAAATATGATTAACTCTATTTTATGAAAGATTGCTAACATCCTAAGTCAAGGAATATGTTCAACAACAAAGTCAAGTTACTATTTCATGCATCACTAGATGTTCAAAGACATGACTTAAAGCATAAATCTTCCTAAAAACAAATGCAGGGGACTTTCGTTTAAGGTGTACGTGGCGTTGTTATACTAGAGGTTGCCAAGTACTGCTAGGCAGTTTTTAAGGCGGGTTCTGGTTTCCAGCCGATCTACCCTTAAACTAGGCATTTTTTTTTTTTTTACGTAACTTAAAACACAACCTAAACAAAACCTAAATCCCCTCCCCCACACTTAAAACTGA
>CM047749.1:27262413-27454913 GCA_026225825.1 Pistacia integerrima
ATTATTGTTTGATTTAGTGTTGTGTTGAATGTTTGCCCTGAAATTGGTTGAAAACAGAAGAAATTCAGTCTGCCGTTCTTCGTCGGGGCGAAGAGAGGTTGAAGCCACGGGGAAGTCAGGCTGACAGCTGCCACGCGACGTAAGTTTTCGCGCGACAGTCGCTGAGCCGAATAAAATGTTGGTAAAGTTTTAGATATTTTCTTCCCTAAGGGCAATTTGACCTTTCTACCCCTAATTAGCAGGGAAAGTGGGGAGTTAATTGTAAGGATTTTTCATAGAGAATGTGTTGATATGGGGGTGAGTTTGTAATGAATCAAAGGATATAGATGGAATTCCCAAAGAAGAATAAGGGCAAAATGGGAATGAGTGTGTTTATATTTCTTTAAAAGGAATTAGAATCAAAGAAACCCCTCATTTTCTTCTTCTTAAACGCAACTTCCCATCCTCACTCCTCTCAACTTCTCTTTTCTTTTGATCAAGGTTCTCCAAGGTATTTTTTTGAAGGGATTTGGGGTAGAAAAGCAACCTAAGGCTTCCTAAGGTAAGGATTTCTACTTAAGTTGTGTGATTTGGGAGTTTTAACCCATATTGAAGTTTGAGGGTTTTCCTTCTTTTGGTTAAGATTAGAGGAAAAGTCAAGCTAAACAAGTGAAAGGAAGAATTTGTGAAGTCTCTCCATAACAAGTAAGTAAAACCCAACCCAAGTTGAGATTTATGAAATTTCTTGATTAGGGTTTTGATAGACTTGATGTATGTATGTGATGTACATGTAATATGGCATGTATGAAGGATTAAATAGAGATTTCTATGCTTTGTGATTCTTATACCTTGCAAATTTGAGAAATGAGATGTTGGGTTGGCAAGGTAGTTTGAGATGGAATTTAAGGGGTGTCATGGATCCCTTTTTGGAAGTACCTTGTTTGACAGGTTTTATGGCTTTGTGAAGGGGTTTTTCCCCATTTTGGATGGTTAGAGAAAGATTTAGAATCATTGCTATAATAGAGTTTTATAGTGCACATGAGATGTTTGATGAAATGCCTAATAGAGGTTTGAGTGTGAGTATTGAACTTTAATTCTTGCAACATTGCATGTTGGCATTTCATAAGTGCATTGGTAGTGATGAACCATCCATAGGCACTAATTGTGCATGGAAAAGTGACCTAAGAAAGTGTAAGGAAATGGTTTATGCATTTACCCTATGAGTAGAGAGCTTAGTGGGTAAAATTACTCTAAGGGTAGAGAGCATTGAAAAATGCTACAATAGAATGAATTAGAAGAGTAGTATAGTTGAGATGATGCTTTGTAGTCATCACCCGACCGTTATGGGAATCGGATTGATGCTTTGTGATCATCATCCGAATAGCCCTTAGAGAGATGGGTCTATGCTTTGTGATCATCACCCGATGAGTAGTAGAAATGGGTAGATGCTTTGTGACCACTACCCGGTTAGTTAAGAGATATGTAGGTTGATGCTTTGTGATCATCATCTAACATTTGGTAGAAGTGGGTTGATGCTTTGTGACCATCACCCAATAGTGACTAGAGACGGGTAAATGCTTGGTGATCGTTACCCAAAATTCATGAGGAACGGGTAGGTGCTAGGTGATCTCCACCCGATAGTTAGAAAGAATCGAGTTGGTGCTTTGTGATCCTCACTCGGTAGTCACTAAGAATGGGTTGGTACTGTGTGAATTCCATCCGATAGCTATAGAGAGTGAGATGGTGCTGTGTGAACGCCATCCGGCCGTACCTCCGGTAAGATGAGGCCATGATGTTATTAGGAACAGTAGAATCGAAATAGCATAAGGAAAGAAGTAAGAGTTATTTATACGGGACAGAGAGAGAGAGTTTAACTTACGAGCATTATTTTGTGCTCACCCCTGCTTATTTTCCTTTGTGGATGCAGTTCTAGGTGATGCAATGGGAGGGCGTCGGCAAGCCCAAGAGAGATAGCTACACTGTTTCCCCTGTTTTGCCTTTAAAAATGCATTTTTGTAAACAGTACTCTTTGTGTATAAAAGACATATGACTTATAATGAAAAGAAAGTTTTTTGGGCCCAATTTTCTATTGTTATTATGCATGCATTGTACTAGTTTTCAGTAGTTGTTACATTTTTGGTATCAGAGCAAAGATTTTGGGATTGAACAGTGTACTATTGTCATCGCCACGACATCCTCTAACCGACTGCGTGAGTAATTCTTTCCTTATAACAATTGTTCCTTGAGTTTATTAGTGTGATCATTTTGTAGATGAGGCGTAGTTATCGGAATCGCGGTAAAGGTGTGGTGAATGAAGGAGAACCTTCTAACCCACTAGAGTCTATGCCCCCTCCCTTGGATGAAGCTAGAATCCGGGGAATTATACAGCAAGTTACGGCAGAAACTCAGGGGAGAGTTGTACCCCCTGCTTCAGTACCGCCTTGATTACACATGTCGAAAGAGGACAAACGGTACCTCCCCCAGCGCAGAACAGAGTTGAACCGATTTACGGTCTCTCTAGCCAGCATCAACCCTCAGAGTTTAAGGGTACTACAGATCCAAGAATAGCGTAAGAGTGGCTTGGGTAAGTAGAAGCAGGCCACGTGTTTATTTCCCATGTCGATCCGGGAGAAGATCCGGTATGCGAGTTTCTTGTTTCGGGGTGATGCCCGAATTTGGTGGGAGTTAATGGAAGAAACTCCTGACGCGACAGTAATGACGTGGGAAGAGTTTAAGCAAGAGTTTGAGGCTGAGTATAGAAGCAGAGGACCAAGTTCATGAGAAGGTCCAAGAATTTATCGCTTCTGACAAGGGACTAGCGCTATGAAAGAGTACTCAGTGAAGTTCAACGCTCTTGCAAGGTTTACACCGGGAATAGTTAGCACTCCGGCCTTGAGAAGGGATAAGTTTGTACATGGTTTGAAGCCGGAGATAGCTCGGGATATAATGACAAGCTCCAACCCTCCTCGAAATTATAGTGAGGCTTTGAGGCGGGCGATGAAGGCGGAGATTTTTTAGAATAAAATCCTCCCCGTAGGACCCTCGACAGGAGGATCAAAGGAGCTACCCTCTCCTCCCCAGAGGGAGAAGCATGAGGGTGTCAGAGGTAAAGAAATGAAGAATCAGAAGAAGAAGTTTCAATATAGACAGAATAGAAAAGAGTGGAAGAATAAGCGACCTCGGACGGAAGGGTTTCCTCCTTGCCCTAAATGCGGGAAGAATCACCCGGGAGAGTGTCTGAGGGATCAGAGAGTGTGTTATAGGTGCCGACAGCCAGGGCACATGATGAGAGATTGTAAAGCTCCCCTTCCACCAACTACTCGTGGGGTTGGGGAGGTCTGCGAATGCCGAGTTTTTATTGTGGCACAAGGGAAGCAGAGGCCAGGGATCCATTCCAGCGTCGGGTCGCTTATTATTTCATGCGTCACCCTTTATATGCTTTAATTGATTCAGTGCTACTCATTCGTTCATATCTTATGGGATGCTTGAAAGATTAGGTTTGAAACCTACTAGAGCGACTCAACCCATTAAGATAGAACTACCCGATGGGGTTAGTGTTGTGACTCAAGAGATTTTGTTAAGAGAGTCCTTAGTGATCCGGGGGTAGAGAGTTAATCGTTGACTTAATAGTTTTCGATATGCCCGATTTTGATGTGATTCGGGCATGGACTTCCTAGGGAGATATGGAGTAGAGATTGACTGTCGGAAAAAAGAAGGCAAGGTTTAACCTTGATAGTGGAGATAAGTTTAGTTTTGGAGAAGGCCATCAGTTGAGCATGCTGATTAATAATGTGAAAGCCAGGGAAGATGTTGAGAAAGGGGGTGTTCGGGTTATATTGCCCATGTAGTGCAAAGTGGTGATGTTCCCCGCTTAGAGATTCGGAGGGTGCCGTAGGTTCGAGACTTCCTAGATGTATTTCCGGAAGAGTTACGGGTTTGCCTCCAGAGAGGGAGGTAGAGTTTAGTATCGAACTAGCACCAGGGACAGCACCAATATCTAAAGCCCCTTATCGAATGGCCCCAACTGAGCTCCAAGAATTAAAGAAGCAACTCCAAGAGCTTTTAGATAAAGGCTTTATCCGACCAAGTGATTCCCTCGGGGAGCTCCAATCTGTTTGTGAAAAAGAAGGATGGATCACTAAGGATGTGTATTGATTATAGGGAGTTGAATAAAGTTACAAGAAGAATAAGTACCCACTACCCCGGATAGATGACCTTTTTGATCGGCCTTGAAAGGAGCGGCGTGTTCTCCAAAAATTGATTTGAGGTCCGGGTATCATCAAGTAAGAGTGGTTGAGCAAGATGTGGCTAAGGCGCCTTTCGTACAAGATATGGGCATTATGAATTTGTAGTGATGCCTTTTGGCTTGACTAATGCCCCAGCAGGTTTTATGGACTTGATGAACAGGGTATTCCATGAGTATTTGGATCAGTTCATTGTTGTCTTCATCGACGACATTCTGATTTACTCAAAGTCAAGAAAAGAGCATGAGAGACACTTGAGATTAGTATTGCAACGGCTGAGAGAAAAGAAGTTGTGTGCTAAATTTTCCAAGTGTGAGTTTTGGCTTAACCAAGTGATATTTTTGGGTCATACCGTATCGAAGGAAGGGATTTCGGTAGATCCGAGTAAATGCGAGCAATCCCTGAAATGGCGAGCCGAGAACAGTGAAAGAAATCAGGGAGTTTCTTAGGCTTAGCAGGTTACTACCGCGATTTGTAGCAGATTCGCCCAGTTGGCTAAACCGTTGACAACTCTTACCAAACAGAAAACTCCTTTTGTCTAGTCAACAGCATGTGAAGAAAGCTTTCAAGAGTTGAAGAAGAGGTTAACATCAGCTCCTGTACTAGTGTTACCACAGGAGGGTGTAGATTATGACATTTTTACGAACGCCTGCTTTGCAGGGGACTTGGTCTTTGTGTTGATGCGATTAGGTAGGGTTATAGCTTATGCTTCTCGACAATTGAAAGAGTACGAGACCAGATACCCTACGCATGACTTAGAATTAGCAACTGTGGTCTTTGCCTTAAAGATTTGGAGGCACTACCTTTATGGTATGAAGAGTAATATCTACATCGATCATAAGAGTCTAAAGTACTTCTTCACTCAAAAGGAGTTGAATATGAGGCAGAGAAGGTGGTTAGAGCTGGTCAAGGATTATGATTGTGAGATCAAATATCAACCGGGGAAAGCCAATGTAGTAGCCGATGCTTTAAGTAGAAAAGCCCATGTTTTCCGGCTTACCATGCAGAAAAAGTTAATAGAAGAATTGTCTAAGGAGCAGATTGAAGTGGTTCCGGGACGAATTGCCAGCCTAGAGGTACAGTCCTCTTTACTAGAGGAAATTAGAGAAAAGCAAATGGCGATGAGTGGTGTCAGAAAACAGTTCAGCAAGTGCGTGAGGGCAAGGCATCAGAGTTCCTTGTGAGAGATGGTGTCCTCTATTTTAGGAATCGGTTGTGCATTCCTCCAAATGAGGAGTTGAAACAGAAAATTCTTATGGAGGCTCATGACACACCGTACACCGCTCATCCGGGAGCAACCAAGATGTATCAGGATATCAAGAAAGGCTATTGGTGGTCGGTATGAAGAAAGACATTGCGAGTTTGTGGCTAAATGCCTAACCTGTCGGCGGGTGAAAGCGAACACCACCGGCCGGCCGTCGGGGTTGCTTCACCCATTGAGTATCCCAGTGGAAATGGGAGAGCATTTCGATGGATTTTATCACGGGTCTCCCAGTACGAGAGGGTATAATGCTATATGGGTGATTGTGGATAGGTTAACCAAATCAGCCCATTTCCTCCCGCAAAGAAAGGAAAGTACCTCTCAGATCGGCTTGGCCCGGTGATTTACCTCAAGGAGATAGTCGGATTGCATGGTGTGCCCAAGACTATAGTATCGGATAGAGATTCCGTGATTTGTTTCATCTGGACAAGTTTATAGAGGAGTTTGGGTACCGTTTAGCATTCAAGACGCCTATCATCCTCGATGGATGGTCGACCGAGAGAACAAATCAGGGTGCTCGAGGATATGTTGAGAGCCTGTTGCATGGATTATAGAGTATCCTGGCATGAGATGTTACCCTTAGTGGAATTTGCCTACAACAACAGTTATCAGCCTACAATTAGAATGGCGCCTTACGAGGCTTTGTATAGTAGATGGTGTAGGCCTCCGCTTCATTGGGATGAAGTAGGAGAAAGAGATGAGTTGAGTACCGCTCTTGGGCCAGAGATGACTCAGAAGCTAGTAGAAGATGTGAAGTTAGTCAGAAATAGAATGAAACAAGCCCAAGATCGACGGAAGAGTTATGCCGACTTGAAGAGGAAAGAGGTAGAATTCCACGTGGGCGACAAAGTGTTTTTGAAAGTTTCTCCTTACAAGCGAGTAATGCACTTTGGAAGCAAAGGGAAGCTAGCACCGAGGTATGTAGGTCCTTTTGAGGTCTTGCAACGAGTGGGAAAGGTGGCCTATAGATTGGCACTACCACCTAGCTTGGACAGGGTGTACGATGTCTTCCATGTCTCGATGCTACGGAAATATGTAAGTGATCCCCTCCACATCCTGAGCGTAGAAGACATTGAAGTAACAGAGAATCTAGTATATGAAGAACGTCCAGTTCAGATTCTAGATCGAAGGGTTAAAGAGCTTCGGAACAAGAGTGTTCCGCTAGTTAAGGTCCTTTGGAGAAATCACAAAGTGGAAGAAGCCACTTGGGAAGTAGAGCGGGACATGAAGACTCGTTTTCCAGAGTTATTTGCATGAATTTCGGGGACGAAATTCTTTTAAGGGGGGAAGAATTGTAACGCCCCGCTTGAGGTACGTTGTTACTGTTTCCTCTTTCGCTCTTATTTTGAGTTGGTTTTGGTATTATTGTTTGATTTAGTGTTGTGTTGAATGTTTGCCTCGAAATTGGTTGAAAATAAGAAATTGGGTCAGTCGCTTCTTCGGCCGGGCGAAGAAGAATTCGCCGCGGCAAGGCAGAGGTTCAAGCCACGGGGGAAGTCGCTGGGACAGCCACACACGACAGCCGAATAAAATGTTGGTAAAGTTTTAGATATTTTCTTCCCTAAGGGTAATTTGACCTTTCTACCCCTAATTAGCAGGGAAAGTGGGGAGTTAATTGTAAGGATTTTTCATAGAGAATGTGTTGATATGGGGGTGAGTTTGTAATGAATCAAAGGATATAGATGGAATTCCCAAAGAAGAATAAGGGCAAAATGGGAATGAGTGTGTTTATATTTCTTTAAAAGGAATTAGAATCAAAGAAACCCCTCATTTTCTTCTTCTTAAACGCAACTTCCCATCCTCACCTCTCAACTTCTCTTTTCTTTTGATCAAGGTTCTCCAAGGTATTTTTTTGAAGGGATTTGGGGTAGAAAAGCAACCTAAGGCTTCCTAAGGTAAGGATTTCTACTTAAGTTGTGTGATTTGGGAGTTTTAACCCATATTGAAGTTTGAGGGTTTTCCTTCTTTTGGTTAAGATTAGAGGAAAAGTCAAGCTAAACAAGTGAAAGGAAGAATTTGTGAAGTCTCTCCATAACAAGTAAGTAAAACCCAACCCAAGTTGAGATTTATGAAATTTCTTGATTAGGGTTTTGATAGACTTGATGTATGTATGTGATGTACATGTAATATGGCATGTATGAAGGATTAAATAGAGATTTCTATGCTTTGTGATTCTTATACCTTGCAAATTTGAGAAATGAGATGTTGGGTTGGCAAGGTAGTTTGAGATGGAATTTAAGGGGTGTCATGGATCCCTTTTTGGAAGTGCCTTGTTTGACAGGTTTTATGGCTTTGTGAAGGGGTTTTTCCCCATTTTGGATGGTTAGAGAAAGATTTAGAATCATTGCTATAATAGAGTTTTATAGTGCACATGAGATGTTTGATGAAATGCCTAATAGAGGTTTGAGTGTGAGTATTGAACTTTAATTCTTACAACATTGCATGTTGGCATTTCATAAGTGCATTGGTAGTGATGAACCATCCATAGGCACTAATTGTGCATGGAAAAGTGACCTAAGAAAGTGTAAGGAAATGGTTTATGCATTTACCCTATGAGTAGAGAACTTAGTGGGTAAAATTACTCTAAGGGTAGAGAGCATTGAAAAATGCTACAATAGAATGAATTAGAAGAGTAGTATAGTTGAGATGATGCTTTGTAGTCATCACCCGACCGTTATGGGAATCGGATTGATGCTTTGTGATCATCATCCGAATAGCCCTTAGAGAGATGGGTTGATGCTTTGTGATCATCACCCGATGAGTAGTAGAAATGGGTAGATACTTTGTGACCACTACCCGGTTAGTTAAGAGATATGTAGGTTGATGCTTTGTGATCATCATCTAACATTTGGTAGAAGTGGGTTGATGCTTTGTGACCATCACCCAATAGTGACTAGAGACGGGTAAATGCTTGGTGATCGTTACCCAAAATTCATGAGGAACGGGTAGGTGCTAGGTGATCTCCACCCGATAGTTAGAAAGAACCGAGTTGGTGCTTTGTGATCCTCACTCGGTAGTCACTAAGAACGGGTTGGTACTGTGAATTCCACCCGATAGCTATAGAGAGTGAGATGGTGCTGTGTGAACGCCATCCGGTCGTACCTCCGGTAAGATGAGGCCATGATGTTATTAGGAACAGAAACAGAATCAGAAATAGCATAAGGAAAGAAGTAAGAGTTATTTATACGGGGGACAGACAGAGAGAGAGTTTAACTTACTGAGCATTATTTTGTGCTCACCCCGTTATTTTCCTTTGTGGATGCAGTGTAACGCCCCGCTTGAGGTACGTTGTTACTGTTTCCTCTTTCGCTCTTATTTTGAGTTTATTTTGGTGTTATTGTTTGATTTAGTGTTGTGTTGAATGGTTGCCCTGAAATTCGTTGGAAACAGAAGAAATTCAGTCTGCCGTGCTTCGCCGGGGCGAAGAAGAATCTTCGCCGCGGCGAAGAGAGGTTGCCACGGGGAAGGCTGGGTGGGACGGTTTCGCGCGGCGGCATGCCCGAATAAAATGTTGATTGAGTTTTAGATATTTTCTTCCTTAAGGGCAATTTGACCTTTCTACCCCTAATTAGCAGGAAAAGTGGGGAGTTAATTGTAAGGATATTTCATGGAGAATAGGTTGAGATAGGGGTGAGTTTGTAATGAATCAAAGGATATGGATGGAATTCCCAAAGAAGAATAAGGGCAAAATGGGAATGCTTTGGGATGTATTTCATTAAAAGGAATTAGAATCAAAGAAACCCCTCATTTTCTTCTTCTCAAACGTGACTCTTCATTCTTCTCCTCTCAACTTCTTCTCTTTTGATCAAGGTATTCCAAGGGGTTTTGAAGTGATTTGGGGGTGGAAAAAGCAACCTAAGGCTTCCTAAGGTAAGGATTTCTCCTTAAGTTGTGTGATTTGTGAGTTTTAGTTCATTTTGGTATTTGAGGGTTTTCATTCTTTTGGTTAAGATAAGAGGAAAAGTCAAGCTAAGCAAGTGAAAGGAAGGATTTGTGAAGTCTCTACATAGCAAGTAAGTAAAACCTAACCCAAGTTGAGATTTATGAATTTTCTTGATTAGGGTTTTGATAGAGATGATGTATGTATGTGATGTGCATGTATTATAGCATGTATGAAGGATTAAATAGAGATTTCTATGCTTTGTGATTGTTTATACCTTGCAAATTTGAGAAATGGGTTGTTGGTTTGGCAAGGTAGTTGAGATGGAATTTAAAGGGTTTTATGGATCCCCTTTTTGGAAGTGTTTTCTATGACAGGTGTTGTGGCTTTGTGAAGGGGTTTTTCCCCATTTTGGATGGTTAAGAAAAGTTTTAGAATCATGGCTATGATAGAGTTTCATAGTGCACATGAGTTGTTTGATGAAATGCCTAATAGAGGTTTGAGTATGAGAAATGAACCTTAATTCTTGCAACATTGCATGTTGGCATTTCATAAGTGCATTAGTAGTGATGAACCATCCATAGGCACTAATTGTGCATTGAAAAGTGACCTAAGAAAGTGTAAGGAAATGGTTTATGCAATTACCCTAGAGCTTAGTGGGTAAAATTACTCTAAGGGTAGAGAGCATTGAAAAATGCTACAATAGAATGAATTAGAAGAGTAGTATAGTTGGGATGATGCTTTGTGATCATCACCCGACCGTTATGGGAATCGGATTGATGTTTTGTGATCATCATCCGAATAGCCCTTAGAGAGATGGGTCGATGCTTTGTGATCGTCACCCGATGAGTAGTAGAAATGGGTAGATGCTTTGTGACCACTACCCGGTTAGTTAAGAGATAGGTAAGTTGATGCTTTGTGATCATCATCCAACGGCTAGTGGAAGCGGGTTGATGCTTTGTGACCATCACCCGATGGTGACTAGAGACGGGTAAATGCTTGGTGATCGTTACCCAAAATTCATGAGGAACGGGTAGGTGCTAGGTGATCTCCACCCGATAGTTAGAAAGAAACGAGTTGGTGCTTTGTGATCCTCACTCGATAGTCACTAAGAACGGGTTGGTACTGTGTGAATTCCACCCGATAGCCATAGAGAGTGAGATGGTGCTGTGTGAACGCCATCCGGCCGTACCTCCGGTAAGATGAGGCTATGATGTTATTAGAAACAGAAATAGAATCAGAATAGCAAAAAAGGAAAGAATTAAGAGTTATTTATACGGGGACAGACAGAGAGAGTTTTACTTATCGAGCATTATTTTGTGCTCACCCTGCTTATTCCTTTGTGGATGCAGGGTTCTAGGTGATGTTGCGGTCGGAGGGCGTCGGCAAGCAATGAGGAATAGCTACACTGTTTCCCCTGTTTTGTCTTTTTAAAATACATTTTTGTAAACAGACTCTTTATGTATAAAAGACACATGCTTACTAATGAAAAGAAAGTTTTGGGCCCAATTTTCTATTGTTATTATGCATGCATTGTACAGTTTTCAGTAGATGTTACATGCAGGTTCTAGGTGATGCAGTCGGAGGGGCGTCGGCAAGCGAAGAGATAGCTACACTGTTTCCCCTGTTTTGCCTTTAAAAATGCATTTTTGTAAACAGTACTCTTTGTGTATAAAAGACATATGACTTATAATGAAAAGAAAGTTTTTTGGGCCCAATTTTCTATTGTTATTATGCATGCATTGTACTAGTTTTCAGTAGTTGTTACAATACTCGTGCAAACCACATGAAGCTCCTTTAAATGCTTATAAGGATCTTCACCTGCAAGGCCATGGAAAGTGGGCAAGAGATGTATTAGTCCAGATTTTAACTCAAAAGTAGTGGCAGCATCTAAAACAGGAAATGTTATGCATAAAGGTGCTTGATTCAAATCAGGGGCAGCAAGCTCTTTCAAAGTCCGATTTCCAGCCATGACGTCCTCCTCTTCTATACCAGAGTTGCTAGCAAATTGGGAATCAAAAGCCAAATTGCTTTCCTCAGAATTTCTCCGAACTTCCTTCCTTAACCTACGCAAAGTGCTTTCAATTTCTGGATCGAATGTTAATTCACCAAGGTTAGAGGACCTGGTCATACAACAAAAAACCTAATAAAAGAATTAGAATGAATGACAAAAATTGAAAACTAACTAGAAAATTTTCAAAAAATTAAATTAAATTAAAATGGCCAGAAACACTAAAATGCCAAAAACCCTATCAAAACATTCGAATTTGGCCTCGAGAGGGTGGGGCTAGAATTTTCTAGTTTTGCTCAAAACGTCGTTTTCTTCGAAACAGGTACTTGCAGCACTCCTAACTCAACCAAAATTTTCCTTATGAATAGTACTACCGTTCACAGGTTTTTTTTTCTGCAAAATAAAAAAAAAAATAACTAAAACGCAATAAAAAATCACAAAAAAAAAAAAATCAACTAGAATCACTCCCCAAGAACAGGCGCCAAAATCAAAATCTGTGTCTTGTCGTAGGCAACCAAGATTAATAACCTTTCTAACCTAACTAGTAAACTGTAAATAGGGTAAGCAAGGGTCGATCCCACGAAGAGTGTCTAGCCGAATTTTTGATGATGTGAATAAGGCTGGGGGGTTTTGAGTAAAATAGACAACAGTCTTAGCAAAAATCAAAACAAAAATAATTTAAATCGAAATCAATTAATATAACAAAACTTGGTCTCATGGTACGTGAGCCTTAGACCTATTGTTTATTGTTTATTTTGGGGTTGTTTGTAATTTTATAAACAAATAAGGCATGCATATCCTGCCTCTCTCTCTTATATCTCCATTTATTTCTTCTTCTCATCTCACTCCCCTCGTATGTAACATGAAGCATCTATTGTAAGTGAGTGAACAGATTCGCATAGGGGAAAAAATAAAAAACACAATATTAAAAAACGAATATGTTCATCACACTAAAACCCAAAATCCGGGCAAAAATTATAACGTATTTGCATATTATAATCGAAAACAGTGTAAACAAAATCTGTATAAATACAAAACAAATCCATACAAGGATTCGGAATACATTACCGACGTTTGAAGGTTCCTTCAATACTTTAATTTCGCTTGTCGATTCAAGAACAAAATCGCATGAACGTCGTCCACACAAAGATAATCCGTAGAAACTACTATTGTTTTGCTAGAACAAATAGAAGGCTTCAAGAATCAAGTGATTTTCCAATGAGTCTAGAAGGGAAAGATATATTTCTCTTCAATCAATGAGTGGGGCTTGAGAGAGAGTAAAAGGGTGGCTAGGGTTTTTTATTATTAAAACATGTTACAATGTTATAATTTAAGTTGCACTTATATAGTGCAACAATTAAAACCCTATTCCAATAAGGAATAGCCATGGGCTCCAACCCTAATTCATCCTTGCAACCAAACATCCTTTAATTGGTATTTTAAATTTTAATTAATTATTATTATAACTAAAATCAATTAATATATATATATATATATATATATATATATATATATATATATATAAAATATTAACATTTAATTAATAATAATAATCCATTTAAATATATGCGCACATATATTTATATATAATCTCACTAATTTTAATTTTAATATTAAAATTAAATACAGGCAACAACATTAGCAAATTTAATTGCACTATGAGATTACCAAAATACCTTTTCATCATAAAAGACGAAAATACCCCTATTGCAAAACGATTCTTAAATTATCTTCTAGTGTGTGACCCACAGGCTCCTCATCATATTGCCAGTGAATAGTATCGCAATTAACTCCAATTAATCGTCTCACTACACACAGACCAAGATTGGCCCCTAGCAAGGCATCATGGCCATTCGGTAGATTCAAATTTAGCGAAATTGCGGCTATCAATAGTATGGTTACCATGCAATCAAATCCTTTCATCAACTATTATCTCATCAAGACTAAGGTACAAAAATAGTATCAACCTCAGTTATCCTCGATATGTTTGTATTCGGTTACTAGACCAATGACAGGAATATTAAATTGGATTGAGAAACAACTCAAATCCCATCGTGGCCAAAGATTTAGTGTCATTGCCATTTACTGAATTACCCAGTAAGATAACTTCTCCCTACCCAAGAGTGATGAATCCTTTGTCGATCCACCATAGTCTCGATACACTTCTCAATGTAGCCAATCACTACCCTATTGATAGCTCTGAATAGAACTATGTTGGACTAGTGTTAAACTACACCAATTAGTGCACAAGGCGCTCCGGTGATCTCAAGTCTAAAGATCACATGCACTACCATCCGTTAGAGGATCTATTCCATAAACACTGGGGTTACCAACCATATGGAATCCTTTGGTGGGTCTGTCCAGTGAAATTGCCTCTAGCAAGCACCCATGCGTTACACTAGGTTGTCGACAAACAACCTTGACAAGTGAGATTAGTCACTGCCTTTCGATAGGGTTGTTCAACGCTATGATAGCCCTACCATATTATCTATGTCCTTGATCAAAATAATACTAGGGCTATGGACGTTTATAAAATGGCCACCATATTTGATCATATGGTTCTCACTATCAAGATTTGAAACACTTGATACCCTCGTCACGGTTCAACCATCCTAAGGACATATATCATTACATATAACTATGATTTATACGATATAGAAGAATATGCCTTTTATTAATAAATAAACATTTATTACAGAGTCAATATTACAATAATTGATTGGCTCTATGGCACATACTCTAACAATCTCCCACTTGTACTATAGCCAATCATTCATGTATTGAATACCGAATGACCTTAAGTGTTTTTCATGCTTTTGCTGAGACAGAGGCTTTGTCAGTGGATCGGCTAGATTGTTATCAGTATGCACTTTACTGATTTGTACATCTTTCCTCTCAACCATTTCTTGGATGAGATGAAACCATCTGAGTGTGTGTCTAGACTTCTGGTGAGACCATGGTTCCTTTGCTTGAGCTATTGCTCCATTGTTGCCGCAATAGATATCTATTGGATCAACAATCATAGAGACCACACCAAGTTCAGTACATCTTTCCTCTCAACCATTTCTTGGATGAGATGAAACCATCTGAGTATGTGTCTAGACTTCTGGTGAGACCATGGTTCCTTTGCTTGAGCTATTGCTCCATTGTTGTTGCAATAGATATCTATTGAATCAACAATCATAGAGACCACACCAAGTTCAGTGATGAACTTCTTAATCCAGACCGCCTCCTTGGCTGCATCGGATAATACGATATACTCAACTTCCATTATAGAGTCTGCCATAGTGCTTTGCTTGGAGCTCTTCTAGCTCACTGCACCACCATTAAGACAAAATACAAACTTGAATTGCAAATGATAATCATCTTTGTCTATTTGGAAACTAGCATCAATTTATCCTCTTACAGTGAGCTCATCTTCCCCTCCATAAACCAAGAAAATATCCATAGTCCTCTTTAGGTACTTAAGGATGTTCTTGACAACTATCCAATGACACTTACCTAGATCAAATTGATATCTACTATAAGTGTTTAACGCACATAAGACATCAATCTGAGTACACAACATGGCATACATGATGGATCCAATTGTTGACGCATATGGAATCCTCTTCATTCTAGCTATCTCTCTCATCATGTATTTTAGGACACATATCCTTAGAGAGATAGACACCATGTGACATCGGAAGAAATCCCTTCTTGGATTCTTCCATACTGAATCTCTTAACTACCTTGTCAATGTATGTACTCTGACTTAGGCCAAGCAACCTACGTGATCTATCTCAGTAGATCTTTATTTTGAGGATATAGGCTACTTCTCCTAAGTCCTTCATGGAGAAGTACTTGGATAACCAAGTCTTTACTATCTGCCAGTTTGGTATATCATTCCTGATCAGAAGTATGTCGTTGACATACAACACCAGGAATGCCATTGCGCTCCCATTTACCATTTTGTAAACATAGGGCTCATCTTCATTCTTGATAAAACTGAATTCTTTTATGGCTTCATCAAAACAAATGTTCCAGCTCCTTGAAGCTTGCTTGGGTCCATAAATGGACCTCTACAACTTGTATACCTTATCAGCTTGATCATTAAGAATGAAACCATCGGGTTGTGTCATATACACATCCTCTTCAAGGTTTCCATTCAAGAAAGCTATTTTGACATCCATTTTCCAAATTTCATAGTCATGATATGTAGAAACTGCAAGCATAATCCAAATGGACTTAATCATGGTAATCGACAAAAAGGTTTCATCATAGTCTATACCATGAATTTGATTGAAACCTTTAGCAACCAGTTGTGCCTTATTGCACCTTACCATCCATGTCAATCTTCTTCTTAAAGACCCATTTACACCCTATGGGTTTTGCCCCTTCAGGTGGATCCACCAGAATCCATACTTGGTTCTGGTACATGTAGTCCATATCAGATTTCATGGCTTCAAGCCATTTAATAGAATCTAGATACGATATAGTGTCTTCATAGGTTTTGGGTTCATTGTCTTGGTAGACGGTACGTCACCATGTTGAGTCATGAGAAAACCATATCTCTTGGGCTCATGACATACTCTCCCTGACCTACATAGCTCCTATGATACTTGAGGTGGTTCACTCTAATACACGGATTGTGGAGTGACCTCCTCGCGATGTTTAACTAGTTCCTGTGGAACATCTTCCCGTCCTGCGTCTAGTGTATCCTGTGGTTCTAGAACTTCATTGAGTTTTACTTTTCTCCCACTAGTACTTCTTAAGAAAAATCGTTTTCTAAGAAGACACCAATATGAGTGACAAAAAATTTGCGCTCTTTTGGATGGTAGAAATAGTACCCTTTGGTTTCCATAGGATACCCTACAAATATGAATTTGTCAGATTTCGGGCCCAACTTGTTCGAAGTCAATTTCTTGACATAAGCTTCATAACCCTAAATCCTTAGATAAGACAAGTTGGGCTTTTGCCCACTCCATAGTTCATATGGAGTCTTATCTATAGACATTAATAGCACATAGTTTAGTACGTGAGTCGCAGTCTCTAGGGCATAACCCCAGAATGATGCAAGTAGATCACTAAAACTCATCATAGACCTAACCATGTCAAGTAAGGTCTTATTCCTCTTCTCAAATACTCCATTGTGATAGGGTGTATACGAAGGAGTAAGTTGTGATACTATCTCACATTCCTTCAGGTATTTAGAAAACCTTGAGCTCAAGTATTCACCTCCTTGATCCAACTAAAGAACCTTAATACTTTTGTCGAACATATTCTGTACTTCATTCCTGAGTTCTTTGAACTTATCAAAGGCTTCAGATTTATGTCTCATGAGGTAGACATAGCCATATCTACTGAAATCATCAGTAAATGTGATGAAGTATGAATATCTACCTCTGGCTTTAACTGTTAGTGGACCACATACATCACTATGGATGATGCCAAACAGTTCAGTAGCCCCTTCACTTTGTCCTGTGACAGGTGACTTTGTCATCTTGCCTAAAAGGCATGACTCGCATACCTCAAATGACTGGAAGTCAAAAGGGTCCAAACTTCATCCTTTTGAAGTTTTGCAATGCGGGTCTAATTAACATGACCCAATCTACAATGCCAGAGGTATGTATGGTTTTGATCGCTATGTTTAGCTTTCTTAGTTTCAATGTTGAGAATATCCTTGTTGTTTAAATCAAGAACCTATAATTCGTTATATAACCTTGCAATTCCAAAAAGAATATCACTCAAACTAAAGGACAACAATCCATTAGAAATCTTAGAATGATATTCTATCTTATCCAAAACGGATACTGAAATAATGTTTCTAGAAATCGCAAGTACAAAATAACAATTTTTTTGTTCTAATAATAAGCCCATAGCCAAGGATAAACAATAACTCCCTACAGCTAATGCAGCCACATGTGCTCCATTTCCAACTCTTAGGTTCACTTCTCCCTCGGCAAGCAATCTACTCTGCCTTAGTCCTTGCACATCAGTACAAATGTTACTACCACACCCTGTGTCAATGACCCAAGATGTTGAAGGAGAGAAGTTAATCTTAATCATGTACATACTTGAAGTCAAAGCGTCTGACTTCTTCTTGTTCATGAGGAAAGCCTTGCGGTGTTTCCTCCAATGGCCAGGCTTGCCACAATAGAAGCAAACTACCTTCCCACCCTTCACAATACCACCCTCCAGCTTGAGAGCATCCTGTCCTTTGGGCTTGGGCTTGGGATTGTGTAACAACTACTGTAAACTAGTAAAATGCATGCATAATAACAATAGAAAATGGGCCTAAAACTTTTCTTTTTATCATATGTAATAAGTCTTTTATACACAAAGAGCATTATTTACAAAATGCCATTTAGAAAGACAAAAACAGGGGAAACAGTGTGGCTATTGCTCCTCGCTTGCCGACGCCCCTTCGACTGCATTATCACCTAGATCCTGCATCCACAAAGGAAAATAACGGGGTGAGCACAAATTAATGCTCAGTAAGTAAACCCTCAATTTGTCTATCCCCGTTTAAATTCTCTTAATTCTTTCCTCACACTTTCTTAAACGTCATGGCCTCATCTTACCGGAGGTACGGCCGGATGGCGTTCTTACAGCACCATCTCACTCTTCATGACTATCGGGTGGAGTTCACACAGCACCAACCCGCTCTTAGTGACTACCGAGTGGGGATCACAAAGCACCTACCCGGTTTTCATAACTATCGGGTGGAGACCACAAAGCACCTACCCATTTCTCATGACTTTTAGGTGACGATCACAAAGCATCAACCCGTTTCTAATAACTATCGGGTGACGATCACAAAGCATCAACCCGTTTCTCATAACTACCAGGTGACGATCACAAAGCATCAACCTGTTTCTAATAACTACCGGGTGACGATCACAAAGCATCAACCCGTTTCTAATACTCTTCACATTTACTCTACTCTAGCACTTCTCATTCTCTCTACCCTTAGAGTAGTTGCATTCACAAAGTTCTCTACTCATAGAGCAAGTGCATACACAAAGTTTTCAACTCTTTCTTAAGTCACTTCTCAATGCACAATTTATGCATATGGATGGTTCATCTCCACTAACGCACTTATGAAATGCCAACATGCAATGTTGCAAGAATTAAGGTTCACTACTCATACTCAAACCTCTATTAGGCATTTCATCAAACAACTCAAGTGCATAACAAGACTCTACTATAACAATAATTCTATATCTTTCTCTAACCATCGAAAATGGGAGAAAACTCTCTCACATAGCCATAATTCCTGCCATAGAATAACACTTCCAAAAAGGATTTCTCAATATCCTTCAATTCCATCTCAAACTACATTTCCAACCCACATCTCACTTCTCATAATTGAAGTGTATGAACAACCACAAAGCAATAATAATCTCCATTTAAAACTCAATAACATAGCATATAACATGTATATAACATACATACATAATTGTTATTAATCAAGAAAATTCTCAAATCTCACTTGGGTTGGGATTTACTTACCTTGTGATGGAGAGATCTCACTAGCACTTCCTTTCTCTTGGTTTGCTTGACTTTTCTCTACCCTTAAACAATTCAACCAAAAGCCCTCAATATTCAAATATACTCAAAATCTCACAAAACTTCACATCCAAAGCAAGAATCCTTACCTTAGGATGCCTTAGATTGATTTTCTACCCCAAATCACTCCAAAAGCCCTCTAAAAATCCTTGAACAAATGAAAGAGAAATTGAGAGGAAGTAGAAAGGAGGGTGGCGATGGAGAAGGAGAATGAAGGGTTTGCAATGACTTAAGTCCTTTTAACATAATTTATGCACAAGCATTCCCATTTTGCCCTTACTCTTCCTTGGGAATTCCATCTATATCCTTTGATTCATTACAAACACACCCCCATATTAACATATTCTCCATTTAAATTCCTTACATATTACTCCCCACTTTTCCTACTAATTAGGGGTAGAATGGTCAAATTGCCCTTAGGGAAGAAAATATCTAAAACTTAACAAACATTTTGGTCGGCACGTCGCCACGGCGAAGAAGATTCTGTCGCCACGGTGAATCTGTCCAGCAGCTTCCCCTTGGGTTTCAACACCTCTTCGCCGCGGCGAAGATTCTTCTTCTGCTCGGCGAAGCCTGGAACACTAAACTTCCTCTATTTTCAACCAATTTCAAGGCAAGTGTTCAACATATCACTCAATCAAAGGCCAACCAAACAATAATACTAATAAACCGACTCAAAAAGAGCAAAAGAAGAAGCATTAACTACGTACCTCAAGTGGGGCGTTACAGATTGGCCTTGGCCTTTCCCTTGCCCTTACCCTTACCCTTTCCTTTACTGGCAGCAACCAGTAAAACAAGCTTGGACTTTTTCATGTCCTATTCCGTAATCCTCAACATGTTCAGACGCTCTGATAGGGATTTAACCATCATGTTCATATTGAAGTTCGTTATGAATGATGAAAAGGAAACTGGTAGTGACTGCAGAATTAAATCCACTTGCAAGTCTGCATGCACATGAAACCCCAAAGTCTCAAGCCTCTCAATGTACCCAATCGTCTTGAGCACATGAGGACCAACTTGGGCTCCCTTAGTCATACGACTTCTAAATAATGCACTCAACACCTTGTACCTCTCATGTTGAGTGTTTCCTTCGAAAAGCTCCTTGAGGTGCAAAATTGTGGCAGCAGCATCCATATTCTCATATTGCTTTTGCAGCTTAGGTGTCATCGATGCTAACATGAGACATTGATCAGTGTCAGCACTGTCAAGGAACTTTTGGTAAGTTTCCTTTACTTCCTAAGTGGCATCAGGATCAGGCTCAACCAAATAAGGATTGTCAAGGATATATAATTTCTTTTCAAACTTCAGGACAATCCGAAGATTTCGATACCAGTCCAAGAAATTAGATCCATCCAGACTGTTTTCTTTCTTGATTATCAATCATAGGTTGATATTGCTCATTTTTAAGTGAATCTACAATACAGAAAGGCATAGTCAATATAATGTTTATTATTATTTTAATACGGTCTTTTATTAAAAAAATGCTCTCACTATTTTCCTCAAGCCAATAGCCCTCACTATTAACTCAGTAAAGCTTGTTGGCTTTCCTAGTGGACTGAGATCCCATCTAGCCCATTTCAAACCTTTGCTTTGGCGAACACGCCAAAATGGGTTGATTAGGTAGGCCAACAAACTTAATCCACACCAGTTGATAGCTTCCACTACCAACCTCAAATGTGAAGTAGGCCAACAAGCCAATCACGCAATCCAATGACCCAGCCATCATCCTCAAGTGTGATTCCCTGTATCAGTAGAGTAGACACTACATGTCGCCACGTACACAAAACATGTTCGCTTCTCTACTATGCCTATGACGTGTTTATCAACCTTCACTTTGGCGAACAAGTAAAACTGTCATTTTAAGTTGACCTATCACCATTAAGGAAAACTCCAACGAATAGTGGTTTGATTAAAACCACGGTGATGGAAGGCATACGTGACTTAATATACGTAATTTGAGGGTTTTTATTTAATGTCTCACCAGATTATTATCTTTGTTAGAATGACATTGTTTGGCATGTTATTGAACATTCAACGTTAGCATGCATTCTAAACAAAATATAATGTGCTAATACATGGCCCAGTAAAACTGATTTCCTCGAGCCTAGAGGAATCGGTAGGTCAACCTAGGGTTTAAAGTAAATCCTGTGTCTTCAAGTTATTCTTCTTCATAGCTCCTTCGTTTCTTCTTCACAATCATTGCAAAGAATTTTATAATAAAAATCCTATTCTAATTTACATAAATAAAAATAGAAACCTCGTGTTACATACGAGGGGAGTGAGATGAGAAGAAGAAATACATGGAGATATAAGAAAGAGAGGCAGGGCACACAAGTCCTATTTGTTTAAAAGTTTACAAACAAACCCAACATTTTAAAAAGCACACTAAAGGTCTAAGGCTCATGTACTGGGCACCATGCAATTTTAAACAAGAATATTGCATATATTCAAAATAAACATTTTTTAATTGGGTGGGTGAGATTATTAAATTACCCTCTTAAATGTGTAGAATGATTATTGGCTTTAAAGGTTTTAAAAGCTACAATTTTGGCCCTATGCGAAAAACACAAAATGGTCTAGTAGGTTTCTTGCTGCGGCGAAGTCCAAATGTCCATGGTCATTGCGGCGAAGTTTTATTTCACCGCATCGATACTGAACTTCCAGAAAACTCCAAACATTCCAAAATGTTTCATGCCACGCGAAGTTTTATTTTGCTACAATGAGATATACTTTTGGCAGGTAGCAGCGACAAAGGTTTATTTCGCCATAGCGAGATTCTTTTTTTGCCTCTCACCGTAGCGAAGTGTTATTTCGCCACGGCGAACGCCGCAAAATAGTGAATCACACAGGCACGCCTTTTTGCAGTTTTTCACGTAACGACACGGATCCAAATTGAATCGAATGCACAAGCATTTGACCAGGACACCAACCAACCAATAAATCATTCATCAACACATTATTTAATCAATTGATTAACCAAATCATGCAATGAACAGATTTTAAAAACAGTTTACACTAACATGTTATCAAACAAGCCACATGTTATCAAACATCAGTAAAAATGTTATAATCAATTACCCAAGCTCTAATACCACTGTAAGTGAGTGAACAAATTCGCGCAGCGGAAAAAATCAAAAACACAATATTCAAAAAAGAATATGTTCATCACACTAAAACCCAAAATCTGAGCAAAGATTATAACATATTTGCATATTATAATCGAAAACAGTGTAAACAAAATCTGTATAAAAACAAAACAAATTCATACAAGGATTCAGAATACATTACCGACGTTTGGAGGCTCCTTCAATACTTTAATTTTGTTATCGATTCATGAATAGAATGACACGAACGTCATTCACACGAAGATAATCGTACGAACGTCGTCCACACGAAGATAATCCGTAGAAACTACTATGTTTTGCTAGAACAAATAGAAGGCTTCAAGAATCAGTTGATTTTCGAATGAGTCAAGAAGAGAAAGAATATTTCTCTTCAATCAATGAGTGGGGTGTGAGAAAGAGTAAAAGGGTGGCTAGGGTTTTTAATTATTAAAAATGTTTTAATGTTTTAATTTAAGTTGAACTTATATAGTGCAACAATTAAAACCCTATTCCAATAAGGAATAGCCATGGGCTCCAACCTTAATTCACCCTTGCAACCAAACACCCTCTAATTGGTATTTTAAATTTTAATTAATTATTATTATAATTAAAATCAATTAATATATATATATAATACTATATTAACATTTTATTATTAATAATAATCCATTTAAATAT
This sequence comes from Pistacia integerrima, assembly GCA_026225825.1. Classification (NCBI taxonomy): domain Eukaryota; kingdom Viridiplantae; phylum Streptophyta; class Magnoliopsida; order Sapindales; family Anacardiaceae; genus Pistacia; species Pistacia integerrima. Next base: position 27,285,122 of record CM047749.1, read on the forward strand.
ATGTACACATATATTTAAATATAATCTCACTAATTTTAATTTTAATATTAAAAATTAAATACAATCAACAACCTCAGCAAATTTAATTGCATTGTGAGATTACCAAAATACCCTTTTGTCATAAAAGACGAAAAATACCCCATTCATAAAATAATTCTTAAATTATCTCCTAAGTGTGTGACCCGTAGGTTCCTCATCATATCGGCAGTGAGTAGTATCGCAATTAACTCCAATTAATCGTTTCACTACACACAGACCAAGATTGGCCCTTAGCAAGGCATCATGGCCACCCGATAGATGCGGATTCAGCGAAATCGTAGCCTGTCAACAGTGTGGTTACCGTGCAATCAAATCCTTTCATCAACTGTTATCTCATCGAGACTGAGGAACAGTAATAGTGTTAGCGTCAGTTCACAACCTGCCAACAGTATTATTACTATGTAATCAAATTCTTTCATCAACTATTTTCTCATCGAGACTGAGGTACAAAAATAATGTTAACCTCAGTTATCCTCTATATGTTTGTATTCAGTTACTAGACCAATGGCAGGAATATTAAATTGGATTGAGAAACAACTCAATCCCACTATGACCACAGATTTAGTGTCATTGCGATTTACTAAATTACCCAGTGAGATAACTTCTCCCGTACCTAAGAGTGATGAATCCTTTGTCGATCCACTATAGTCTTGATACACTTTTCAATGTAGCCAATCACTACCCTATTGATAGCTCTGAATAGAACTATGTTGGGCTAGTGTTAAACTACACCAATTGGTGCACAAGGCGCTCCGATGATCTCAAGTCTAAGGATCACATGCACCACCATCCGTTAGAGGGTCTATTCCATAGACACTAGGGTTACCATCCATATGGAATCCTATGGTGGATCTGTCCAGTGAACTTGCCTCTAGCAAGCACCCATGCGTTGCACCAGGTTGTCGACAAACAATCTTGACAAGTGAGATCAGTCACTGCCTTTCGACAGGGTCGTTCAACGCTATGATAGCCTTACCATATTAATTGTGTCCTTGATCAAAATAATACTAGGGCTATGGCCGTTTACAGAATGTCCTTGATACCCTCGTCACGATTCTACCATCCTAAGGACATATATCATTACATATAACTATGATTTACATGATATAGAAGAATATACCTTTTATTAATAAATAAACATTTATTACAGAGTCAATTTTACAACAATTGATTGGCTCTAGGGCACCTACTTTAACATCTATTTTATTGATGTAAATTAGAATAGGATTTTATTATAAAAATCTTTGTAATGATCGTGATGAAGAAAGGAAATAAGCAATGAAGAGGATGAAGACCCAAGTTTTACTTTTAAACCCTAGGTTGACCTACCAATTCCTGTAGGCTCAAGGAAATCAGTTTTAGTAGGCCATGTACCAGCACGTTTAATTTTTGGTTTAGAATGCATGCTAAGGTTGAATGTTTAATAACATGCCAATCAAATGTCACTCTAACAAAGATAATAAAGTGGTGAGATGTAAAATAAAACCCTAAAAAAAAGGATATTAAGTCACTTGAAATGCCTCATCACCATGACTTTAATTAAAACCATTGTTCGTTGGAACCTTAATTGCCAAAGCAAAAGGTACACTTCTACCAGTGGGAGTTTAAAGTTCATTGGAGTTTTCCTTAATGGTGATGGGTCAACTTAAAATGATGAGTTTTACTTGTTTGCCAAAGTGAAGGTTGATAAGCTCGTCATAGACATAGTAGAGAAGTACACTTGTTGTGTGTACGTGGCGACATGAAGTGTCCACTCTACTGATACTGAGAGTCACGCTTGAGGACAATGGCTTTAGTCATCGTATTGTGTGATTGGCTTATTGGCTTACTTCACATTTGAGGTTGGTAGTAGGAGTTATCAACTGATGTGGATTAAGTTTGTTGGCCCACCTAATCAACCCATTTTGGCTTGTCTGCCAAAGCAAAGGTTTGAAATGGGCTAGATGGGATCTCAGTCCACTAGGAAAGCCAATAAGCTTTTCCGAGTTAATAGTGAGGGCTATTGGCCTAAGGAAAATAATGGGAGTGTTTTTAATAAAAGACCATATTAAATAATAATAAACATTATATTGACTTTACTTTTCTGTATTTGTGGATTCACTTAAAAATGAGCAATATCAACCTATGATCGATAATCGAGAAAGAAAACAGACTAGATGGATCTAATTTCTCAGACTGGTGTCAAAATCTTTAGATTGTACTGAAGTCCGAAAAGAAATTATATATCCTTGACAAGCCTTATATGGCTGAGCCTGATCTTGATGCCACTCGGGAAGTAAAAGATACTTACCAAGGGTTTCTTGACGATGCTGACACTGTTCAATGCCTTATGTTAGCATCGATGAAACCTGAGCTGCAAAACCAGCATGAGAATATGGACGCTACTACCATGATTATGCACCTCAAGGAGCTTTTTGAAGGAAACGCTCGACATGAAAGGTATAAGGTGTCAAATGCATTGTTTAGAAGTCGTATGACTAAGGGAGCCCAAGTTAGTCCTCATGTGCTCAAGATGATTGGGTACAAAAAGAGGCTTGAGACTTTGGGGTTTGGTGTGGATGCAGACTTACAAGTGGATTTAATTCTGCAGTCACTACCTGATTCTTTTTCATCATTCATAATGAACTTCAATATGAACATGTAATGCTTTCTTTCTAGCTAGTATACTCGTAAAATAATCACTAAAACTCATTAAAACTATAAATAAGAAAATACACATATATATACAAGTAATAAAGTATGGGCCCATATTTAATTTGTCTTTATATACAAATATTTACAAAATGTTCTCAAAAATAGCAACTTGACAGTGTAGCCCAACCCTTCCACTGCGTGACATTCTGAGCGACCGCAACTCACCTATTACCTGCAAAACATTAAAAACAATGGAGTAAGCACTAATGGCTCAGTAAGTAAACCCGCTATGCTACCCTTCTCTCTCCATTGCTTAAATCCTAAATTTTCTTTCCTTACAACTCATTTCCCGAGGATTCTCTATTCTTTCTCTGTTCTTCTCTCTGTTCTTTCTCTATTTTGCTCTTTGTTTTCTAATTTTTTTTTCACTACCTATGATAATGAGCATGGTATTACGCATATTCATGATGCAAATGCACAAATGCATAAATTATGCATTTTCTTTTCTATTTTTCTTATTCTGTTTTCTGTTTCTTTTACTTTATTTATTTCTTTCTTTTCTAGTCTTTCTTTCTGCTATTTCTTTTCTTTCTTTTCTATTCTATTATTTCTTTCTATTCTTTGTATTCTTTCTTTGTATTCTTGCTTTCTCTCTTTCTATTCTTGCCGATCGGACTCGGTTGAGGCATGGATTTGGAGCCTTGGCTATGTGAGTGAATTCTCTAATTCTAGGTACAGTCCTTATCCACACACAGTTCTAACGGACTGTACAATTCTTCTTTCTGAATTATGAGGCCGCTCACTAAAGGCGGCGTGCATGTGGGACTATGTCACTCACGACTCCCCATCACAACTACCTTCTCTTCTTTTTATCTTTTTTTTTACACTTCTTTAAGAAAAATTCAAACTTGAATATCTTTAATATCTTTGAATATCTTTAATATTCTCACTTCTTTCTATTTTCTCTTTAACATATTTTAGGGCTTTTTCATGCTCTTATGAATATGTATGCATATTGATGGTTTCATGCTTATAATTCTTTCTAAATTCACATATTTAAATGCAATTATGCATTATGGAATGTAAACATGTCATTCTCTACCATCTACAAACTCATCCCAAAGTAACACATAATCATTTTCATACATGCACTTCTCTTTGGAATTTCATCAAACAATTCATGTGCACAAATCAACACTAATTTGGCTATACTTCTATCTCTATTTTAGGCCACCAAAAATTTGGAAGAAGGATATTGGAGATTTTGTAGCTAAGTGCCTGGTTTGTCAACAAGTGAATGCAGAACACCAAAGGCTATCAAGGTTGCTTCAGTTGCTTAGTATTCTTGAATGGAAATGGGAGAGTATTTCAATGGATTTTATTACAGGTCTCCCTAGAGTGTAGAAAGGGTTTAATGCTATATGGGTGATAGTAGACAGATTGACCAAGTCAGCCCATTTTCTTCCAATAAAGGAGAGCACTACTTCAGATCAATTGGCTCAGATTTACATTAAAGATATAGTGAGACTACATGGAGTACCCAAGACAATAGTATTAGATAGAGATTCTAGATTTGACTCAGCTTTTTGGACTAGTCTACAGAGGAACTTGGGTACTAGATTGGGTTTTAATACCACCTACCATCCTCAAACAGATGGCCAGACAAAGAGAACGAATTAGATACTTGAGGATATGTGGAGGGCTTGTTGCATGGATTACAGAATATCCTGGCATGAGATGTTACCCTTGGTGGAGTTTGCTTATAATAATAGCTATCAATCTACAATTAAGATGGCTCCTTACGAGGCTTTGTATGGTAGACGTTGTAGATCTCCACTACATTGAGATGAGATAGGTGAGAAAGATGAGTTGAATACAACTCTTGGGCCAGAACTAACTCAGAAATGATAGAAGATGTCAAGTTAATCAGAAGTAGAATGAAACAAGCCCAAGACAGGCAAAAAAGTTATGTAGACTTGAAGAGGAAAGATGTTGAATTCGAAATGGGTGATAAAGTATTTCTAAGAGTTGCCCCCTACAAACGGGTGATGCGTTTCGATAGCAAGGGAAAGTTAGTACCGAGATACATTGGTCCATTTGAAGTATTACAGCGAGTGGGAAAGGTAGCCTATAGGTTGACTCTACCACCCAGCATGGACAGAGTACACAATGTATTTCATGTCTCGATGCTTCAAAAATATGTAAGTGATCCCTCCCATATATTAAGTGTAGAAGATGTGGACTTAGAAGAAAATCTTGTGTATGAGGAGCGTCCAGTTCAGATATTGGACAGAAAGATTAAAGAGGTCCGAAACAAGAGTATCCCTTTAGTGAAAGTCCTCTGGAGAAATCATAAAGTTGAAGAAGCTACATGGGAGGTGGAGCAAGACATGCAGAACCGTTACCCGGAGTTGTTTGTTTGAATTTCGGGGATGAAATTCAAATAAGAGGGGGAGAATTGTAACGTCCACATGGAGGTACATAAGTTAATTTATGCTCTTATACTTTAGTTGATTTTTTTTGCTAAAGTTATTTTGAGAAAATGCCTTAAACTTGCATTAAGGGTAAAATGGTCTTTTCACTCAAAATTAGTTGACAAAGGGGGGAGTGAAAAAGGTAGAATTTCATGGAAAATGTATTAAAAATAAGGGCATTATGGTAATTGACTAAGGGACATAGATGGAATTTTAAAGAAAGTGCAAGGGCAAAATGGGAAAGTATGCATATTAATATGAGATATTAAAAGTTCAAGCAAAAAGACCCTATCATTCTCTACTCCCTCTCACGCCACTTCACTCTCAATTTCTCTCATCTCTTCATCAAATTTCTAAGGGATTTTAGAGGGCTTTTGGTTGGATTTTGGTAGAGATTTGATCCTAAGCACCCAAAGGTAAGAATTCTTGCAATAGATGTGAGATTAATTTTTAAAGTGTTGAATTCTTATAGTGTTTATGCTTAGGGTTTTAGAGAAAGAACAAGTCTACCAAAGAAAGAGAGATTCTAGTGGAATTACTCAAGCACAAGGTAAGTAAATCCTACCCTAAGTATGATTTAAGTTATGTTGTGTAGAGAACTTTCTTTATGCATATATATGTGTTATATGTAAAATTGTTGATGGTTTTGGTGTTGACTAATGATTAAAACCTATCCATTAGAAGTTGTATTGGTATAGTTGTTATTTGATGAATGTTTGGATGAGATTTGGAAGAATTGAAGTGAAAATTTTGAAGTGTTGATACATCTTGGTTGCTCTAGAATGAGCAGTGTATGGTGTGTCATGAGCCTCCGTAAGAATTCTCTTCTTTAACTCATCATTTTGAGGAATGCACAAATGACTCCTGAAATAGAGGACACCGTCTAACAGATGGAACTCTGGTATCTTACCCTCAAGCATTTGTTGACTTATTTTCTGACACAACTCATCAGCAACTTGCTTTCCTCTGATTTCTTCCAGTAATGTAGACTGAATCTCTAACATGGCAATCCTTCCTGGTATGACCTCAATCTGTTCTTTGCACAATTCTTCTATTAATTCTTTTTGCCTTGTAAGTTAGGACAAGTAAGCTTTTCTACTCAAGGCATCAACTACTACATTGGCTTTCCCAGATTGATACTTAATTTCACAGTCATAATCTTTAACCAACTCTAACCATCTCCTCTGTCTCATATTCAGCTCTCTTTGGTTGAAGAAATACTTCAAGCTTTTATGATCTGTATAAATGTTACTCTTTGCTCCATACAAATAATGTCTCCATATTTTTAGTGCAAAAACTACAGCAGCCAACTCCATATCATGTGTAGGGTATCTCGTTGCATACTCTTTTAACTGACGAGAAGCATAAGCTATTACTCTACCCAACTGCATCAATACCGCACCAAGTCCCTAAAATGAAGCATCTGTCTAAATGTTATAATCTACACTCTCTTGTGGTAACACAAGAATAGGAGCTGTGGTTAATCTTTTTTTTAACTCTTGAAAACTTTCTTCACAGGCATTCGACCAAATGAAAGGAGTTCTCTGCTTGGTGAGAGCTGTAAGCGGTTTGGCCAACTGAGCAAACCCTGCTACAAACTGCCTATAATAACTGGCTAGCCCCAAGAAACTTCTAACTTCCCTTACTGTCTTCGGCTGTTGCCATTCCAGAATTGCTTTTACCTTACTTGGATCCATTGATACACACTCCTTTGAGATGGTATGGCCCAGAAAGATAACTTGATATAGCCAAAACTCACACTTAGAAAATTTGGTGAACAACTTTTTATCTTGCAATCGCTATAACACAAATCTTAGGTGTTCTTCATGTTCCTTTTCTGTCTTAGAATACAAAAACATATCATCAATAAACACCACTATGAATCGATCAAGACAATCCTAAAACACCTTGTTCATTAAGTCTATAAAGATTACTGGGGCATTGGTTAACCCAAAAGGCATCACCACAAACTCATAATGCCCATATCTGGTTCGAAAAGCAGTCTTGGCAATATCTTGCTCTGCAACCCTTACTTGATGATAACTCGACCTCAAATCAATCTTTGAAAACACTGTTGCTCCTTTCAACTGATCAAACAAATCATCTATGCGAGGTAACGGGTATTTATTCTTCATTGTTACTTTATTTAACTCTCTATAATCTACACATCCGTAGAGATCCATCTTTCTTTTTCACAAACAAAATTGGAGCACCCTAGGGAGAATGGCTAGGTCGAATAAAACCCTTGTCTAAGAGTTCTTGAAGTTGCTTTTTCAATTCCTAAAGCTCGGCTGGGGCCATCCGATAAGGGGCTTTAGAAATGGGTGTGGTCCCTGGTGCCAGTTCAATACTGAATTCTACTTCTCTTTCCGGAGGTAAACCTGGCAAATCTTTCGGAAATAAATTTAAGAATTCCCGAACTACTAGCACATTCTGAATCTCTGGTTATGGGACATCACTACTGTGCACTACATGGGCAATATATCCTGAGCACCCTTTTCTTAACATCTTTCTGGCCGTTACACTGCTGATTAACATACTAAGCTGGTAACCCTTGCCAAAAATAAAACTTATCTCCATCATCAAGATTAAATCTTGCTTTCTTTCTCCGATAATCAATCTCTACTCCAAACCTCCCCAGGAAATCCATGCCTAAAATAACATCAAAATGAGGCATATCAAACACTATCAAATCCACTGGCAACACCCTTCCATGGATCACTACGGACTCCCCTGGAAGCATCTCTTGAGTTACTACACTAACACCATCTAGTAACTCTATCTTAATGGGACAATCCACTCTAATAGGTTTTAAACCTAATCTCTCTAAACTCCCATGTGTAATGAATGAATGCGTGGCTCCAGAATCAATTAATGCATAAAGGGGAACTAAATGAAATAATAACTGACTAGTAACTGCGGATGGGCTAGCTTCAGCTTCACTCTAGGCTACTGTAAACACTCGAGCATTAGTACCTCTAGATGTCTACGCTGCGGGTGCAGAAGAGGCTTTACAATCTTTCATCATATGCCCTGGCTATCAGCATCTATAGCATACATTTCGGCCTAAATCTCTTAGGCACTCCCCAGAATGATTTCTTCCACACTTCTGACACTGGGGAACTTCACTGGTTCTCGGCTTTTTATTCTGCCAATCCCTCATGTTCTTCTTGGGTTGAAACTTTTTCTTATTTTTCACCTCTCTATTAATGGGGGCATCAGCTTTATCTCTCTGCGGAGCAGGAGGTGGAACACTCGGGGCTACTGCTGATAGAGTTGTCGGGGTTAGCTTATTCACAAATATTTTTGCTCGTAAAGCTCATTCCAAAGCTTCACTACATGTCTGAGGGGGCTGGGCACCGGCCATCACATCTCGGGCTATTTCTGGTTTCAGCGCATGCATGAATTTATCTCTCCTCAACTTTGGTGTACTCACTACTCCTGGCGCAAACCTTGCCAGGGAATATTCTTTCACTAAATTAGCCCCCTATTGCAAACTAATAAACTCCTGAATATTTTCATGGACTCGATCAACTGTTCTATATTCTGCTTCAAACAATCTCCTGAAATCTCCCTAGGTCATCAAAGTTGTATCATGAGTATCCTCCATCAATTCCCACCATATACGGGCATCACCCCTAAATAAAAAACTAGCATACTGATCTTCTCCCGGTCTGTCATAGGGAAAAGTGTCATCGTACGCTCCACTCATCTGAACCACTCATTTGCCACTAGTGGGTCCACTGTACCCCTAAATTCTAACAGCTGGTGTTGACTAGGCAACCTATAAATCGGCTCAATATGATTCTGCACTACTAGGGGTACCAGCCTCTCTCTTTCCTCTCTAGGGGTCAGTACAATCATTGGGGTCTCAACTCTCTCCGGTTCGGAGCCTACCCGATTTTCTGCCAAGACTTGCTGTATAATATTATGAATCCTCGCTTCATCGAGGACAGAGGGAGTAGATTCTGGAGGGTTGGAAGGTTCACCCGTGCTCATTTCCTTCTTATTGCTTCCTCGGGTTCTACGTCTCATCTATATAAACCAACACTTTTAGTCAACTCAATCAACTCATCTACTACACGTAAGGAAAGAAATAACTTAAGCAGTCGACTACGGAACATCAACGTGGCAGGAGAAGCACACTGTCAAATCCCAAAACCTTTACTCTGCTACCAAAAATGTAATGCTTTCTTTCTAACTAGTATGCTCGTAAAATAATCACTAAAACTCATTAAAAATATATATAAGAAAATACACATATATATACGAGTAATAAAGTATGGGCCCATATTTAATTTTTCTTTATATACAAATATTTACAAAATGCTCTCAAAAATAGCAACTTGACAGTGTAGCCCAACCCTTCCACTGTGTGGCGTTCTGAGCGACCGTAACTCACCTATTACTTGCAAAACAATAAAAACAACGGAGTGAGCACTAATGGCTCAGTAAGTAAACCCGCTATGCTACCCTTCTCTCTCCATTGCTTAAATCCTGAATTTTCTTTCCTTACAACTCATTTCCCGAGTATTCTCTATTATTTCTCTATTTTGCTCTCTGTTTTCTAATTTGTTTTTCACTACCCATGATAATGAGCATGGTATTATGCATATACATGATGCAAATGCGCATATGCATAAATTATGCATTTTCTTTTCTATTTTTCTTATTCTGTTTTCTGTTTCTTTTTCTTTATTTATTTATTTCTTTTCTTTCTTTCTATTCTTTCTATTCTTTCTTTCCATTCTTGCCGATCGGACTCGGTTGAAGCATGGATTTGGAGCCTTGGCCGTGTGAGTGAATTCTCTATTCTGGGTACAGTCCTCGTCCACACACACTTCTAACGGACTGTACAATTCTTTTTTCTGAATTCTGAGGTCGTTCACTAAAGGCAGCGTGCATGTGGGACTATGTCACTCACTGCTCCCCATCACAACAACCTTCTCTTCTTTTTATCTTTTTTTTTTTTAACAATTCTTTAAGAAAAATTCAGATTTGAATATCTTTAATATTCTCACTTCTTTCTATTTTCTCTTTAACATATTTTAGGGCTTTTTCATGCTCTTATGAATATGTATACATGTTGATGGTTTCATGCCTATAATTCTTTCTAAATTCACATATTTAAATGCAATTATGCATTATGGAATGCAAACATGTCATTCTCTACCATCTACAAACTCATCCCAAAGTAATACATAATCATTCTCATACATGCACTTCTCTTTGGCATTTCATCAAACAATTCATGTGCACAAATCAACACTAATTTGGCTACACTTCTATCTCTATTTTAGGCCACCAATAATTTGGAATAAACTCCTCCATAATTAACACCAAATCTGTCCAAAATACACACTTCAAAATTTTCACTTCAATTCTTCCAAATCTCATCCAAACATTCATCAAATAACAACTACACCAACACAAGTTCTCATGGATAGGTTCTAATCATTATTCAACACCAAATCCATCAACAATTTTACATATAACACATATATATGCATAAAGAAAGTTCTCTACACAACATAACTTAAATCATACTTAGGGTAGGATTTACTTACCTTGTGCTTGAGTAATTCCACTAGAATCTCTCTTTCTTTGGTAGACTTGTTCTTTCTCTAAAACCCTAAGCATAAACACTATAAGAATTCAACACTTTAAAAATTAATCTCACATCTATTGCAAGAATTCTTATCTTTGGGTGCTTAGGATCAAATCTCTACCAAAATCCAACCAAAAGCCCTCTAAAATCCCTTAGAAATTTTATGAAGAGATGAGAGAAATTGAGAGTGAAGTGGTGTGAGAGGGAGTAGAGAATGATAGGGTCTTTTTGCTTGAACTCTTAATATCTCATATTAATATGCATACTTTCCCATTTTACCCTTGCACTTTCTTTAAAATTCCATCTATGTCCCTTAGTCAATTACCATAATGCCCTTATTTTTAATACATTCTCCATGAAATTCTACCTCTTTTCACTCCCTACTTTGTCAACTAATTTTGAGTGAAAGGACCATTTGTAATGCCCACATGGAGGTACGTAATTTAATTTATGTTCTTACGCCTTTAGTTGATTTTTGCTAAGGTTATTTTAAGGAAAATGTGAAGAAAATGCCTTAAACTTGCATTAAGGGTAAAATAGTATTTTCACTCAAAATTAGTTGAAATTGTGGGGAGTGAAAAGAGATAGAATTTCATGGAGAATGCAATAAAAATGAGGGCATTATGGTAACTGACTATGAGACATAGATGAAATTTTAAAGAAAGTGCAAGGGCAAAATGGGAAACTAATATATAATTTTTATGTTATATCAAATTGAAGAGTGAAACCCTAGCCACTCTTACCCATATGCACGCCACTTTTACCTCCATATTCTCTCAAATTCTTCAATTCTTCAATTCTTCTTCAAAGGAAATTCAAAGGTTTTGGGTGTTTTTTAGTGGATTTTCAATCTTAAGCTTCTATAGGTAAGATCCTTGCACTAAGAGTGGATTTTAGTTTTTAAAGTGTTGATTTTGATGGTTTTTGCTCATAGGATTTAAGAGGAAGAGAGTCGGACCAAAGGAGATTCTTAAAGGGTTGAATTTGCTCATATCAAAGGTAAGTAAATCCTACCCTAAGTGTGATTTAAGTTATGTTGTGTAGAGAATTTTCTTTGTGCATATATATATGGATTTGGTGTTGAATAATAATTAGAATCTATCCATGAGAAGTTGGGTTGGTGTATGTGATACTTGATGAATGTTTGGTTGAGATTTGGAAGAGTTGAAGTGAAAATTTTGAAGTGTGTATTTTGGACAGATTTGGAGTTAATTATGGAGGAGTTTATTTCAAGTTTTTGGTGGCCTAAAATAGAGATAGAAGTGTAGTCAAATTAGTGTTGATTTGTGCACATGAATTGTTTGATGAAATGCCAAGGAGAAGTGCATGTATGAGTATGATTATGTGTTACCTTGGGATGTGTTTGTAGATGGTAGAGAATGACACGTTGGCATTCCATAATGCATAATTGCATTTAAATATGTAAATTTAGAAAGAATTATAAGCATGAAACCATCTACATGCATATATATTCATAAGAGCATGAAAAAGCCCTAAAATATGTTAAAGAGAAAATAGAAATAAATGAGAAGATTAAAGGTATTCAAATCTGAAATTTTACCTAAAGAAGTGTAAAAAGATAAAAAAAAAGAGAAGGTTGTTGTGATGGGGAGCCCGTGAGTGACATAGTCCCACATGCACGCCGCTTTTAGTGAGCGGCCTCAGAATTCAGAAAGAAGAAATGTACAACTTAGTTAGTGTGTGGATGAGGACCCGTACCTGCACTAGAGAATTCACTCACACGGCCAAGGCTCCAAATCCATGCCTCAACCGAGTCCGATCAGCAAGAATAGAAAGAATTGAAAAGAAAGAAAGAAATAAAGAAAAAGAAACAAAAAAACAGAATAAGAAAAATAGAAAGAAAAATGCATAATTTGTGCATTTGTGCATTTGCATCATGAATATGCATAATACCATGCTCGTTATCATGGGTAGTGAAAAATTTAGAAAACAGAGAGAAAAATAGAGAAAGAATAAAGAAAGAATAAAGAAAGAACAAAGAAAGAACAAAGAGAATAACAGGGAAAGAATAGAGAATAATCGGGAAATGTGATGTAAGGAAAGAAAATTCAGAATTTTAAGCAGCGGAGAGAGAAGGGTAGCATGGCGGGTTTACTTACTGAGCAATTAGTGCTCACTCCATTGTTTTTAATGTTTTTGTAGGTAATAGGTGAGTTGCGGTCACACAGAACATCGCGCAGTGGATGGGTTGGGCTACACTGTCACGTTGCTATTTTGAGTATATTTTGTAAATATTTGTATATAAAGAAAAATTCAATATGGGCCCATACTTTGTTACTCGTATATATGTGTATTTTCTTATATATATTGTTAATGAGATTTATTATTTATTAATTATTTTACGAGTATACTAGCTAGAAAGAAAGCATTACACCATTTTACCCTTAATGCAAGTTTAAGGCATTTTCTTCACATTTTCTCAAAATAACTTAAGCAAAAAAAATCAACTAAAGTATAAGAGCATAAATTAACTTACGTACCTCCATGTGGGCGTTACAGAACACGATGGTGAAATCCCTATCAAAGCTTCTGAACATGTTGAGGATTGCAGAGCAGGACATGAAAAAGTCTAAGCTTCTTTTATTGGTTGCTGCCAGTAAAGGAAAGGGTAAGGGTAAGGGCAAGGGAAAGGCCAAGGCCAATCCCAAGCCTAAGCCCAAAGGACAAGATCCTCTCAAGCCTAAGGGTGGCATTGGGAAAGGTGGGAAGGTAGTCTGCTTCTATTATGGCAAGCCTGGCCACTGAAGGAAACACTGCAAGGCTTTCCTTGCGAACAAGAAGAAGTCAGACGCTTCGACTTTAGGTATGTACATGATTGAGATTAACTTCTCTCCTTCAACATCCTAGGTCATTGACACAGGGTGTGGTACTCAAAGATTGCTCGTCAAGGGAGAAGTGGACCTACGAGTTGGAAATGTAGCACTTGTGGCTGCATTAGTTGTCGGGACTTATTGTTTATCTTTGCCTACGGGCTTATTATTAGAACTCAATGATTGTTATTTTGTACCTACGATTTCTAGAAACATTATTTCTGTATCCGCTTTAGATAATATAGGATATCGTTTTGAGATTTCTAATAGATTGTTATCCTTTAGTTTGAATGGTATTCTATTTGGAATTGCAAAATTATATAACGGATTGTAGGTTCTTGATTTAAACAATAAGGATATTCTCAACATTGAAACTAAGAAAGCTAAACATAGCGATCAAAACCAAACATATCTCTGGCATTGTAGATTGGGTCATCTTAATCAGACCCATATTGCAAAACTTCAAGGGGATGGAGTTTTGGACCCTTTTGACTTCTAGTCATTTGAGGTATGCGAGTCATGTCTTTTAGGCGAGATGACCAAGTCGCCTTTCATAGGTCAAAATGAAAGGGCCACTGAACTGTTAGGGATCATCCATAGTGATGTATGCAGTCCACTAACAGTTGAAGCCAGAGGTGGATATTCCTACTTCATCATATTTACTGATATTTCAATAGATATGGTTATGTCTACCGTATGAGACATAAACCTGAAGCCTTTGATAAATTCAAAGTATTCAGGAATGAAGTACAGAATATGTTGGGCAAAAGTATTAAGGCTCTTTGGTCGAATCGAGGAGGTGAATACTTGAGCTCAAGGTTTGTAATGCTTTCTCTCTCTAGCTAGTATACTCCTAAAATAAACAGTAATATAAGAATATATATATGTAGATGAGTATGAAATAATGGGCCCATATCTAATTTTTCTTCATATACAAATCTTTACATAATGTAATAAAGTCACAAAACATCAACTCGACAGTGTTGCCAAACCCTTATGCTTCCTGACGTTCCAAACGACCGCAATCACATCTACTACCTGCAAAAACATTGAAAACAATGGGGTGAGCACTAATTGCTCAGTAACTAAACCCGCTAAGCTACTCTTCTCTCTCCGTTGCTTATATTCTGAATTTCTTTCCTTACATCAAACTTTTCTTCTCTTCTCGGTTCTTTCTTTGTTCTTTCTCAATTTCTAATTTCTCACTACTCATGATAGTAGGCATGGTATCATGCATAGTTATGATGCAAATGCTTAAATGCATAGGATGTACATTTTCTTTTCTGTTTTTCTGTTTCAATTTTCTCTTCTTTTCTACTCTTTCTTTCTTTCTATTCTTTCTTTTTATTCTTTTCTTTCTTTTCTTTTTCTTTCTTTCTTGCCGATCGGACTTAGTTAAGGCATGGATTCGGAACCTTGGTCGTGTGAGTGTATTCTCTAATTCTGGGTACAGTCCTCATCCACATGCACTTCTAACGGACTGTACAATTCTTCTTTCTGATTCTAAGGCCTCTCACTAAAGGCGGCGTCTATGCGGGGCTAGGTCACTCACAGGTTCCCCATCGCAATAACCTTCTTTTCTCTTCTTTGAAAGTGTTCTTTAATATTTCTCATTTCTTTCTATTTGTTCTTTAATGCTCTTATGAGTATGTATGCATGTAGATGGGCTCATGCTTATTATTCTTTCTAAATTCACATGTTTGGATGCAATAATGCAATTTGGAATGTGAAGATGTCATTCTCTACCATCTACAACTCATCTCAAGATAACAAATAATCATACTCATGCATGCACTCTCTTTGACATTTCATCAAACAATTTACCCCTAATGAAATTTTAAAGAATTTTCTTCACACTTGTTCAATATAACTTTAACAAAATTCAACTAAGGGTATTAGGGCATAAATAAAGCTACATACCTCGATGTGGGCATTATAAGGTTTTCTGAATACCTGAAGGAATGTGGGATAGTATCACAACTCACCCCTCCGTATACACCCTACCATAGTAGAGTGTCTAAGAGGAGAAACGGGACCTTACTTGACATGGTTAGGTATATGATGAGTTTTAGTGATCTATCTACATCATTCTGGGGCTATGCCCTAGAGACTGTGACTCACGTACTAAACCATGTGCCGTCAAAGTCTATAGATAAGACTCTATATGAACTATGGAGTGGGCCAAATCCCAACTTATCTTATCTAAGGATTTCGGGTTGTGAAGTTTATGTCAAGAAATTGACTTCGAACAAGTTGGGCCTAAAATCTGACAAATGCATTTTTTTTGGGGTATCCTAGGGAAACCAAAGGGTACTATTTCTACCATCCAGAAGAGCACAAAATTTTTGTTGATCATACTGGTGTCATCTTAGAAAAGGAATTTTTCCTAATAAGTGTTAGTGGGAGAAAAGTAGAACTCGATGAAGTTTTAGAACCACAAGATACATTAGACGCAGGATGGGAAGATGTGCCACAGGATGTGATTGAACATCATGACGAGGTCACTCCACAATTCATGGATCAAAGTGAACCACCGCAAGTAGGTCTGGGAGAGTATGTCATGAGCCTGAGAGATATGGAGAGATATGGTTTTCTCATGACTCAACACGGTGACATACTCGTCTACCAAGACAATGAACCCAGAACCTATGAAGACGATATATTGGATCCAAATTCCATTAAATGGCTTAAAGCCATGAAATCTGAGATGGATTCCATTTACTAGAACCAAGTATGGTCTTTGGTGGATCCACCTAAAAGGGTAAAACCCATAGGGTGTAAATGGCTCTTCAAGAAGGAGACTGGTTGCCAAAGGTTTCAAACAAATTCATGGTATTAGGAAACCTTTTCGTTGGTTGCGCTTATTAAGTCCATCCGGATTATGCTTGCAATTGCTGCATATCATGACTATGAAATTTGACAAATGGATGTCAAAACAGCTTTCTTGAACAAAAACCTTAAAGATGATGTGTATCTTACACAACTCGATGGTTTCACTTTTTATGGACAAGCTAATAAGGTATGCAAGTTGCAAAGGTCCATTTATGGACTCAAGCAAGCTTCAAGGAGTTGGAACATTCGTTTTGATAAAGCCATAAAAGAATTCGGTTTTATTAAGAACGAAGATAAGCCTTGTGTTTACAAAAAGATAAGTGCTAGTTGTTAGGAAATGATCCATTGAGGTAGCGGAAAACAAAAATTAATAACAACACGAATCGTTCCATAGAACCAAGATCGGGACATAAATTTACAGTTTATATCAAAAAAAGAATCTGCAGAAAATCAGTTTAGAGTTTAAGAAATCATACGCACGTTTATAGGTTACTCCAACTTTGTCTCTAAACGTATTTTGCTATCGACCCAAGTGTAGGATCGAGCCGATGTAGTCCACACGAAGATAATCGTAAGGAACTAAAGAGAGATTTGCTAGATCCTCTTTAGCCCTAAGAACAAAGAAGAAATAAAGAGTGTTTGATTTTCAATCAAAATCCAAGTCTAGCGTGAGAGAGTGTTTTGGGGCTGTAGCTTTTTCTTTTCAATGAATTGAAATAATTAAAAATCTTTTCTATTTCTCTCAATTAAACTTTTACTTATATAGTATAAGTTTAATTGCCCTATTCCCTTATGGAATAGGCTTGGGCTCTAACCCAAACACCCCTTGTTTCCAAACACTCCCAATTAGATATTTTAATTTTAGTTTATCATTATCTCAATTAAAATCAATTAATATATATATTTAATATATTAACATTTAACAATAATGATAACTTATTTAAATATATGCGAACACATATTTAAACGTAATCTCACTTATTTAATTTTTCTAACAAATTAAATAGAGGCTATGACCTTAGCAAATTTAATTGCACTGTGAAATTACAAAAATACCCTTTCGCCTAAAAAGACGAAAACGCCCTTCTTTCTTTCTGGCTCTTAAATTATCTTCTATGTGTGTGACCCATAGGCTCCTCATCTTACCAATAGTGCGTAATATCACGATTAAAACTAATTAATCATCTCACTAAACGCAGACCAAGATTGGCCCCTAGCAAGACATCATGGCCACCCGATAGATTCGGATTCAGCAAAGTAGCTACCTATCAACGATATGGTTATCGTAAAACTCCATCCTTTCATCATCCGTTATCTCGACGAGACCGAGGCATAGAAATAGTGTCAACCTCCGGTTACTCTCGATATTATGTATTCAGTTATGGACCAATGACATGTATTATAAACTGGATAGAGCAACAACTCAATCTCACTTTGTGGCCACAGTTTTAGTGTCATTGCCATTTACTGAATTGCCCCGTGAGATAACTTCTCCCATACCCGGGAGTGATGAATCCTCTATCTATCCACCATAGTCTTGATACACTCCTTGATGTAGCCAATCACTACCGTATTGACAACTCTGAATAGAACTACGTTAGGCTAGTGTCAAACTATACCAATTGATCCACAAGGCGCTCCGGTGATCTCAAGTCTAAGGATCATATGCACCACTATTCGTTAAAGGATTTGTTCCATAGACACTAGGGTTACCATCCATATGGAATCCTTTGGTGGGTCAGTCTAGTGAACTTGCCTACAGCAAGCATCCACGTGTTGCACCAAGTTGTCACCAAACAACCTTGACAAGTGAGATCAGTCACTGCCTTTCGACAGGGTCGTTCAACACTATGATAGCCTTACCATATTATTTGTGCCCTTACTTCAGAATAATATTGGGGCTACGGACATTTCTAGAATGGCCACCATATGTGCTCGTAGGGTTCTCACTATCAAGATTTGAAACACTTGATACCCTCATCACGGTTCTACCTTTCTAAGGACATATATCAATACGTACAATGATGATTTACGTGATATAGAATAAAATGCCTTTTATTGATCAATGAACATTATTACAAAAAATCAATTCTACAATAATTGATTGGCTCTAGGGCACCTACTCTAACAATCTTCCACTTGCACTATAGCCAATCATTCATGAACTCAACACTGAATGACCTAAGTGCCTATCATGCTTCTGCTACAATAGAAACTTCAATAGTGGGTTAGTAGGTATTCTGCAAATCTGCACATTCTCTTTCTTATCGATCTTTTAGATCAGATTGAATCAACTAAGTGTTTGGATTCTGGTGAGACCGCGATTCCTCAGCCACAACAATGGCTCCATTGTTATCGTAGTAGAACTCTACTGGATTAGCAATGCTTGAAACCATATCAAGTTCAGTAATGAACTAATTGATCCAAACCGCCTACACGGTAGTAAAAATGCGATATACTTAGCATCAATTTGTAGAATTCGCTACAGTACACTGATTTTAGCTCTTCCAGCTCACTGCAGTTACATTGAGACAAAATGTGTAATCCCAAATTGAGAACTATAATCATCTTTTTCCTATTTGAAAATAGCATCACTATACTCTCTTACAGTGAGCTCATCTCCCCCTCCATAAACCAAGAACATATCCTTAGTCCTCTTTAGCTACTTAAGAATATTCTTGATAGCCATCCAGTGATGCTCACCTGGATCTGATTGATATCTACTGCAAGTGCTCAAAGCACATGAGACATCAATCTGAGTACATAGCATGGCATACATGATAAACCCAATTGCTGATGCATATGGGATCCTCTTCATCCTATCTCTCTCATCTTGTGTTCTAGGACACAATTCCTTAGAGAGATAAACACCATGTGACATCGGAGGAAATCCCTTCTTGGATTCTTCCATACTGAATCTTTTCAGTACTTTGTTAATATATGCACTCTGACTTAGGCCAAGCAACCTACACGATCTATCACGATAGATCTTTATTCCAAGGATGTCGGCTGCTTCCCCTAAGTCCTTCATGGAAAACCACTTTTATAACCAAGTCTTTACCAACTGCAAGTTCGGTATATCATTCCTTATCAGAAGTGTGTCATCGACATACAACACTAGGAATACTACTGCGCTCCCATTCACTTTCTTGTAAACACAGGGCTCATATTCGTTCTTGATAAAACCGAATTCTTTTATGGCTTCATCAAAACGAATGTTCTAGCTCCTTGAAGCTTGCTTGAGTCCATAAATGGATCTCTGCAACTTGCATACCCTATTAGCTTGCCCATTGATGCATTGTTACTACAACATGCAAAAATAGCAAGTGCACTAGTCGCACAAAGTAATAAAGCGATGAGTGAGTATCGTTCCCACGAGGGTTGGTTGCTAAGCACTAAGTTTTCTAGTATTTTCAAGTTGGAGCAATCGAGTTGTTTCGATTAATGGGAGAAAATTAAACTTAAAACTAAAACAAAATTTCTAAATATTCAAAGCTAAATTATGAAAGCAAGATTAAAAACAAGGTAATATCAGTTTTAAAACTACGGGTAGGGTTTTGACTTCATTTGGACTCTAGGGTTAAACCTAAGTATTATACTAATTCCATATTCATATGCGTGGATTGTAAATCGAATTCTCTAAAGTGTAAAATATACCTTCTCAGGCTATATTTCCTTACTCTTCCATATTAAACTTCCGCACCCAACAAAATGAAGATTAATAGTTCAAAGCTCATTAAGCACAAAGAATCCTAGATTGATTTCATTGATTCTCAAATCTATCTCTAGCATTCAATACTACAATGGTGATTACCCAAGAAGCTTAACACGATTCATTTCTCAATCTCATCATGTTCATCACATAAAAACAATAAATTCAGAATAATCACACAATCAAAGCAAAATCATATGAAAATAATGACAATCAATTACTTAACCCATGGAATTCCGAATTACATCAAAACCCTAACCCAAAATGGTATAGTTCATAGAAAATCAACAACACAAACAAAAGAAACGAAAAACCCGATGTTTAACATAATGAAAATAAGAGAAAGGACAAGAGATCTCCCCAAATGACGAATCCACTGGTTTTAATCTCAAATCTTCACCCTTTTCAATCAAAGTTCGCCCAAATTAAACCTAAGAAAATGAAAATAGCTGCTTTCGCCTAAAAAAACGAACGACCCCTTACAAAAATGACTAAGTTTTGCTTTTATACCTTGCCAAAAACCTAGGAAAATGCCTAAAAATGAAACTATGCGTTTTGGAATTCGCAGATTTCTCTGTGGCGAAGAAGGATTCTCGCCACGGCGACGAAGTGAAATAAAACTCTTGTGCGCAACTCTCTTCGTCGTGGCGAACCTTTATGTGGAATTCTAAATTTACAGAATTGCCCTTCGCTTACTTCTTTGCTTCAATCTTCGATCTTCGACGCTCTCCTCATGGAAACAAGCTTCATAGTGCTCCACTCTGCTTCAGAACTTTCCCAACTTCTGAGATCGGCTCACTTCTGAGTCCAAAAACTCTAATTCGCTCATTATTTGCATAAAATGTCCATTTTAGCCTGAAACACAAAATATAAAGAATTAAGTAGCAATTCAGGTCAAAATGAACTAAGAAGTATCTGAAATCCGACTAAAAAGTCTAATAAAAACAGTATAATCCACGGATTATCAAATACCCCCAAACTAAAGACATGCTCGTCCCCGAGCATAAGGTACAAAACTCACAGAAAGAAAAGCAACAAACAAAGAAAAGCACAAAACATAACACAAAAAAAAAAAAAAAAAAGAACAAACAAAAAAATTAGACTCAAACTCAACAAGAATTGCATAGAAATTACACAAGTCTCAGAGGTTGTTGAAAAATTATTATCAGAAAAATGTTCAACACTTCAAGAAGTTATAAGCTACATCAACTGTCTTCCTCAATCGGTCCACTGAGTAGGTGATCCCCACTTAAATCCACATTCCAACTTCCCAAATTATTTTATGCAAAAATGAAAAGTTTATCAAATGGTGGCAGACTCCTTAAGCCTAAATATCGAACTACTCTCCACTAATGTAGACTAGACATCGCTAAGAATCAACAGGTCTTTACAAGCTTGTAACGTTAGGCTCGGATAGTGGGTTCCAAGAAAAAAAAAAAGATAGGATAAACTAAGTAAGAGAACTCGGTTTTCCTCATGCAAACACTACAAGTCACATCAATCTCCACTTCTTCTCAACCACCAATCAAAGTGTTAACCATTTTACAACCCTCAAACTTAATATTTCTTATTTCTGGTTTTGAATTGAACCAAGAATTTTTTTTTTTTTTTTTTTTTTAACATCAAAATAATAACATTCATTCGAATTGAGGTTAACTACCTCTCTTATTCTTATTGCCCTTCTCACAACCCCTAAACTGTTCTTTTAGTGATTCGCATAACTCTTCACTTTCTTTGTGTTTGCATTAGGCCCAAAATTCTCCTAAGGGTACGATAAAGTGTTTATGGTAATTGGATCGGACAATTTTAGGTGTGCAAAGAAAATAAAGCAATGATAATCTCACAAGGCTCAAATGGTGACTAGAGACAAATCCATTCATGGGTCGGCTGGAAAGGCTCAAACGTTCAGAAAAATGCCTAAATCATTTCCTTAACAATGTCTATTCCTAAGATTTCGCCTCAAGCACTTCTCTACTAGGTTCTAGAATCCACCAACATTATCAAACTTTACCTAACCACATAAAATGAATCTAAGCATGCCGAAACAAATGAAAATGGTGGTTGAACCACTCAACAAACCTCAATCAAAATTCAATCAATAAACATAAACTTGAAGCAATGTTTAACATTTTTCAACAATAAAATCCCAACAATCCTAGTCTCATCATGGACTTATGCAATTCATTATTGGCAACCACAACAAAAACACAAACATGACTGAAACAAAAAAAAAAAAAAACAAAATTTAAGTATAACATTTTTCAACAATAAAATCCCAACAATCCTAGTCTCATCATGGACTAATGCAATTCATCATTGGCAACCACAACAAAAACACAAACGTATCTGAAACAAAAGTAAAAAAAATTTCAAATTTTTCCTATCCCCAAACTAAAGATATCATTGTCCCCAATGTCACATTATGCACAAATTAAGAATAGAAAACAAAATAGAAAAAGGTGCGAGATAGTTCCCTGATCAATCCGTGAAGTTGAAGTTTCGCTCAAGAGTGTACACACCCAGTCCTCAGCTTTTTCATCACCCAAATTCTGTAAAAACAATTGAAAACTGTGGTGCCCACTATGTTAGAAAAATCCACTAACTAATATGAAAGTATTACAACCCTAATCTCGTCTTTACATCAACTAGAAATTAAAACAAGAATGAAACAACTAAAACAACTAACACAATCCCAAACAAAAATATCAATTGAGTTCAATGTTCAAAATAGAAGAAAAACAGAAACAACTAAAACAAATAAAAATAACGAAAACTTAAACAGGTGCTCATTCTTCGGCCTCCTCGTCTTCCTCAGTGTTATCCCATCCACTCATCTGAATCCCAGTCTTCCCATTGGTTTTCTGAAGTATCAATCTTGAAGTTGTTGCAGCAGCTTAGGTGCAGCTCATGTGTCTTCCTGGTCTGCTCTGCTAGCCACCCGTGACGTCGCTCCATCTGTTTCATCTTACCCATCATCTTCTACATCATTTCTCTCATTGGGACTATTGAACCGGATGCAGTGGCAGCTGCTGTTGTTCTCCTTCTTTTGGTGCCTGATATGGGCCTTTTTTCTGGTTGAGGCACAAGATGTTTGCGGCAGTAGGCTGTGTCGAGGATTGGGGCAGCATGGATCAGTGGCTCATCATCCTGTACCTCGATTCCTGCTTTAGTCCATAACTTTGTAATGAGTTGGGGGAACGAAAAACTGTCTCGCCTTGGTTTGGCTGCATGCTGAATGTTGTTCAGGATAATTTGTCTCACATTCATTCTCTTTCTTGTGGCAATAGAATACAACAAAAATGCCTTCTCATACGTCACTGTACTATAGTGCGTCTCTGGCATCATCCTCGCACTGATAAAATACTGCCACAACCAAGCCATCGGTGTTAATTTTGTTCCCTTGATGCTCTTCTTACCCTTTTTTGAAACCTCCCATGTGGTGTCTAGTTTTGTAATGACCGGAAGAATAATATCATCCTTAAACTTTGTCTTCCTAAAATCTGCATAATCATCCCCGTCAATGTGGGGTAAGCCATAGAAATCATTGATGACCTTTGCCGTAAATACCACATCAATACCCCTCACAAAAACAACCCCCTTATCACATTCAAGGAGGTTAGCATAAAACTCTCTCACTAGTGGTTCCACAGCCACATGTTCAGGTTCACTCATAAAGTCCTCCCAACTTCTCCCTTGACTCCACTCATCAGCCTGGGTTGCAATCAGTCCACGCTCAGGGATAAATCCCTTGTCTTTCCTTTTGGCTGCTGCCTCATACTTTTTCCAAGCCTTTTCATTTATAAACAGGTCATCTACTTTCTTTCCTTTTCCCTTGCCCTTGGATGGTACCTTGACTTTGAGCGGCATTTTCTCCAAAAATACACTTCAACTCAACAATGCAAACCAAAAATTCAAACCTAAGTGTCCTACGACAACCAATTCAATCCTGCAAAAATTGACAACAATTCCAACAATTCGCACTTAGACCCCCAAACTACGATTTTTCCAAATTCAACCAAACACTCCAAAATTCAAAACCCACACTCCTCAATATCACACAATGCACAATCAACCCTTCCTCAAACAAAATCAACACTCACAAGCACAAAAATTCCACAACTCAACCAACAATCAAAATTTTCAGATCTACAAATCAAAACTCGAAATTTTTGAGATAAAAAGTTTAGAGAACGTGAAATCTTACCCAAACTAAGGAGTATTTGCCACCAATTGAGCCAAAATCAGCCTAGATTGCAAAACCCCAAATTTCTTGAACTCAAAAATTTCGTGAATTTTTCGCAAAAATTGTTGTTGAAATGAGTAGTTTTGGTGTTTAGGAAGGTTAAGGAGTGAGAAACTTTGCTTGGAAATCACTGGGAAAGCTCTGGATTGAACGTTGGAAAATTTTTCTCTGAAATGCGTTTGAGAAGTTTTTTTCGAAAATGAGGCATCGCGGTGCATATATATAAAACGCAGGTTTTGCGGCGGCGAAGAACAAGCTTCGCCGCGACGAAGTTCTTCATCACAAACCCTAATTCAACCCAGGTTTCCCTTAGTCAATTTTGCCCACATTTCTCTCGCCGCGGCGCAGACAAATTTGTCGCCGCGGCAAAAAATTACCGAGAGAATGGCACCGCGGCGAAGAACAATTTTCGTCGCGGAGTGGTCTGGAACTTTCCTCAACCAAAATTTTCAAAAATTGCTTCACCGCGGCGAGAACTAGAACATTTAGTTTTCCACCTTAATTCGCAATTTCACCTAAAACATCCAAAAACACAACAATTAAACTTCATAAACAAAATCAAACAAAAACTAAACAACTACAAAACTGTAATGCCCCGCTTGAGGTACGTTGTTACTGTTTCCTCTTTCGCTCTTATTTTGAGTTGATTTTGGTGTTATTGTTTAGTTTAGTGTTGTGTTGAACGTTTGCCCTGAAATTGGTTGAAAACAGAAGAATTTCAGTCTGCCGTTCTTCGCCGGGGCGAAGAAGAATATTCGCCGCAGCGAAGAGAGGTTGAAGCCTCGGGGGAAGCTGCTGGACAGTTTCGCCGCGGCGACAGGCCGAATAAAATGTTGATGAAGTTTTAGATATTTTCTTCCTTAAGGACAATTTGACCTTTCTACCCCTAATTAGCAGGAAAAGTGGGGAGTTAATTGTAAGGAATTTTCATGGAGAATATGTTGTTATGGGGGTGAGTTTGTAATGAATTAAAGGATATGGATGGAATTCCCAAAGAAGAATAAGGGCAAAATGGGAATGAGTGTGTTTATATTTCATTAAAAGGAATTAGAATCAAAGAAACCCCTCATTTCTTCTTCTCAAACGTGACTCTTCATTCTTCTTCTCAACTTCTTCTTCTTCTTTTGATCAAGGTTTTTCAAGGGGATTTTTGAAGTGATTTGGGGTGGAAAAGCAACCTAAGGCTTCCTAAGGTAAGGATTTCTCCTTAAGTTGTGTGATTTGTGAGTTTTAGTTCATTTTGGTATTTGAGGGTTTTCATTCTTTTGGTTAAGATAAGAGGAAAAGTCAAGCTAAGCAAGTGAAAGGAAGGATTTGTGAAGTCTCTACATAACAAGTAAGTAAAACCCAACCCAAGTTGAGATTTATGAAATTTCTTGATTAGGGTTTTGTTAGACTTGATGTATGTATGTGATGTACATGTAATATGGCATGTATGAAGGATTAAATAGAGATTTCTATGCTTTGTGATTGTTTATACCTTGCAAATTTGAGAAATGGGTTGTTGGTTTGGCAAGGTAGTTGAGATGGATTTGAAGGGGTGTTATGAAACCCTTTTTTGGAAGTGTTTTTGTTTGTGAGGTTATTATGGCTTTGTGAAGGGGTTTTTCCCCATTTTGGATGGTTAAGAAAAAGTTTTAGAATCATGGCTATGATAGAGTTTCATAGTGCACATGAGTTGTTTGATGAAATGCCTAATAGAGGTTTGAGTATGAGAAATGAACCTTAATTCTTGCAACATTGCATGTTGGCATTTCATAAGTGCATTAGTAGTGATGAACCATCCATAGGCACTAATTGTGCATTGAAAAGTGACCTAAGAAAGTGTAGGAAAATGGTTTATGCAATTACCCCATGAGTAGAGAACTTAGTGGGTAAAATTACTCTAAGGGTAGAGAGCATTGAAAAATGCTACAATAAAATGAATTAGAAGAGTAGTATAGTTGGGATGATGCTTTGTGATCATCACTGACCGTTATGGGAATCGGATTGATGCTTTGTGATCATCACCTGACCGTTATGGGAATCGGATTGATGCTTTGTGATCATCAACCGAATAGCCCTTAGAGAGATGGGTCGATGCTTTGTGATCGTCACCCGATGAGTAGTAGCGATGGGTAGATGCTTTGTGACCCACTAGGTTAGTTAAGAAGATATGCAGGTTGATGCTTTGTGATCATCATCCAACGGCTAGTAGAAGCGGGTTGATGCTTTGTGACCATCACCCGATAGTGACTAGAGACGGGTAAATGCTTGGTGATCGTTACCCAAAATCCATGAGGAACGGGTAGGTGCTAGGTGACCTCCACCCGATAGTTAGAAAGAACCGAGTTGGTTCTTTGTGATCCTCACTCGGTAGTCATTAAGAACGGGTTGGTACTGTGTGAATTCCACCCGATAGCCATAGAGAGTGAGATGGTGTGTGTGAACGCCATCCGGCCGTACCTTCCGGTAAGATGAGGCCATGATGTTATTAGAAATAGAAACAGAATCAGAAATAGCATAAGGAAAGAATTAAGAGTTATTCATACGGGGAGAGACAGAGAGAGAGTTTTACTTCCGAGCATTATTTTGTGCTCACCCGTTATTTCCTTTGTGGATGCAGGTTCTAGGTGATGTTGCGGTCGGAGGGGCGTCGGCAAGCAATGAGGAATAGCTACACTATTTCCCCTGTTTTGTCTTTTAAAAATACATTTTTGTAAACAGTACTCTTTATGTATAAAAGACACATGAATAGTAATGAAAAGAAAACTTTGGGCCCAACTTTTCTATTGTTATTATGCATGCATTGTACAAGCTTTTCAGTAGATGTTACATTTTTTGGTATCGAGCAAAGATTTTTGGGATTGAGCAGTGTACTATTCTCATTGCCACGGACGCCCTCCTAACCGATTGTGTTAGTAATTCTTTCCTTATAGCAATTGTTCCTTGGGTTTATTAGTGTGATCATTTTGTAGATGAGGCGTAGTTATCGAAATCGCGGTAAGGGTGTGGTGAATGAAGGAGAACCTTCTAACCCACCAGAGTCTACGCCCCCTCCCTTGGATGAAGCTAGAATCGGGGAATTATTCGGCAAGTTATGGCGAAACTCGGGGGAGAGTTGTACCCCCTGTTCGGGTATGCTTGATTACACATGTCGAAAGAGGACAAACGGTACCTCCCGTTCCGGCGAGCGAGTTGAACCGATTTACGGTCTCTCTAGCCCGGCATCAACCCTCGAGTTTAAGGGTACTACAGACCCAGTGATAGCAGAAGAGTGGCTTGGGTCAGTAGAACGAGCCACAGGTTTATTTCCCATGTCGGATCGGGAGAAGATCCGGTATGCGAGTTTCTTGTTTCGGGGTGATGCTCGAATTTGGTGGGAATTAATGGAAGAAACTCATGACGCGACAGTAATGACGGGGGAAGAGTTCAGGCAAGAGTTTGAGGCTGAGTATAGAACGGAGGACCAAGTTCATGAGAAGGTCCAAGAATTTATCAGTTTACAGCAAGGGACGAGCGCTGTGAAAGAGTACTCAGTGAAGTTCAATGCTCTTGCAAGGTTTGCACCGGGAATAGTTAGCACTCCGGCCTTGAGAAGGGATAAGTTTGTACATGGATTAAAGCCGGAGATAGCCCGGGATATTATGACAAGCTCCAACCCTCCTCGAAATTATAGTGAGGCTTTGAGGCGGCGATGAAGGCGGAGATTTTTGAGAATAAAATCTTCCCCGTAGGATCCTCGCGAGGAGGACCGAAGGCTACCCTCCGCTCCTCATAGAGAAACATGAGGATGTAAAGGGTAAAGACATGAAGAATCGGAAGAAGAAGTTCCGGTATAGACGAATAGAAAGGAGTGGAAGAGTAAGCGACCTCGGACGGAAGGGTTTCCTCCTTGCCCTAAATGCGGGAAGAATCACCCGGGAGAGTGTCGAGGGATCGAGAGTGTGTTATAGGTGCCGGCGAGGGCACATGATGAGAGATTGTAAAGCTCCTCTTCCACCAACTACTCGGGGCTCAGTGCTGCGAATGCTAGAGTGTTTCTTGTGGCACAAGGGGAAGCAGAGGCGATCCATCAAGGGTTATTCTTTAGTGGGATTATTATTTCATGTAGTCCCTTTATATGCTTTAATTGATTCAGGGTGCTACCCATTCGTTCGTATCTTATGGGATGCTTGAGAGATTAGTTTGAAACCCTACTGAGCATCACAACCCATTAAGATAGAACTACCCGATGGGGTTAGTGTTGTGACTCGAGATTTTGTTAAGAGAGTCCTTAGTGATCCGAGGGTAGAGAGTTAATCGTTGACTTAATAGTTTTCGATATGCCCGATTTTGATGTGATTAGGGCATGGACTTCCTAGGGAGATATGGAGCGAGATTGGTGTCGGAAAAAGAAGGCAAGGTTTAACCTTGATAGTGGAGATAAGTTTAGTTTTGGAGAAGGCCATCAGTTGAGCATGCTGATTAGTAATGTGAAAGCTAGGAAGATGTTGAGAAAGGGGTGTTCGGGTTATATTGCCCATGTAGTGCAAAGTGGTGATGTTCCCGGTTAGAGAAATTCGAGAGGGTGCCGGTAGTTTGAGACTTCCTAGATGTATTTCCGGAAGAGTTCTGGGGTTTGCCTCCGAGAGGGAGGTAGAGTTTAGTATCGAACTAGCACCGGGGGACAGCACCAATATCTAAAGCCCCTTATCGAATGGCCCAGGTGAGCTCAAGAATTAAAGCAACTCCAAGAGCTTTTAGATAAAGGCTTTATCCGACCAAGTCATTCCCCTTGGGGAGCTCCAATCCTATTTGTGAAAAAGAAGGATGGGTCACTAAGGATGTGTATTGATTATAGGGAGTTGAATAAAGTTACAGTGAAGAATAAGTACCCACTTACCCCGGATAGATGACCTTTTTGATCGAGTTGAAAGGAGCGGCGTGTTCTCCAAAATTGATTTGAGGTCGGGTATCATCAAGTAAGAGTGGTTGAGCAAGATGTGGCTAAGGCGCCTTTCGTACCGGATATGGGCATTATGAATTTGTAGTGATGCCTTTTGGTTTGACTAATGCCCAGGGTTTTTATGGACACGATGAGCAGGGGTATTCCATGAGTATTTGGATCAGTTCATTGTTGTCTTCATCGGCGACATTCGATTTACTCAAAGTCAAGAGAAGAGCATGATAAACACTTGAGATTAGTATTGCAACGGAGAGAGAAGAAGTTGTGTGCTAAATTCTCTAAGTGTGAGTTTTGGCTTAACCAAGTGATATTCTTGGGTCATACCGTGTGAAGGAAGGGATTTCGGTAGATCGAGTGCAAAGTGTCGGAGCAAGGGTAGCGAGAAGCTGAAAGAAATCAGGGAGTTTCTTAGGCTTGGCAGGTTACTACGGCGATTTGTAGCGGGATTCGCCCTTGGCCTTAAATTAAACTTGGCTTGATGCTCTTACCAAACAGAAAACTCCTTTTTATGCAGTCGGCAACATGTGAAGAAAGCTTTCAAGAGTTGAAGAAGAGGCTAACATCGGCTCTGTGCTAGTGTTACCACGGGAGGGTGTAGATTATGACATTTATACGTACGCCTCTTTGTGTGGGGACTTGGTCTTTCTGTTGATGCGGCTTAGGAGGTAGGGTTATAGCTTATGCTTCTCGTCAATTGAAAGAGTACGAGACCGAGATACCCTACGCATGACTTAGAGTTAGCGGCCGTGGTCTTTGCCTTAAAGATTTTGAGGCACCTTACCTTTATGGTGTGAAGAGTAATATCTACACCGATCATAAGAGTCTAAAGTACTTCTTCACTCAAAAGGAGTTGAATATGAGGCGAGAAGGTGGTTAGAGGCGGTCAAGGATTATGATTGTGAGATCAAGTATCAGCAGGGAAGGCCAATGTAGTAGCCGATGCCTTGGAGTAGAAAAGCCCATGTTTTTCGCTTACCGGGCGAAAGAGTTAATAGAAGAATTGTCTAAGGAGTAGATTGAAGTGGTTAGGGACGAATTGCCCACCCTAGAGGTACTCCTCTTTACTAGAGGAAATTAGAGAAAAGCAAATGGTAGATGAGTGGTGTCGAAACAAGATTCGGCAAGTGCGTGAGGGCAAGACATCGAGTTCTTTGTGAGAGATGGTGTCCCTCTATTTGAGAAATCGGTTGTGCATTCCTTCAAATGAGGAGTTGAAGCAGAAAATTCTTATGGAGGCTCATGACACACCGTACGCCGCTCATCCGGGAGCAACCAAGATGTATCGGGATGTAAAGAAAGGCTATTGGTGGTCGGTATGAAGAAAGACATTGCGGAGTTTGTGACTAAATGCCTAACTGTCGTGGGTGAGGAGAACACCAAGGCGGCCGTCGGGGTTGCTTGACCATTGAGTATCCCAGTGGAAATGGGAGAGCATTTCGATGGATTTTATCACGGGTCTCCCAGTACGAGAGAGGGGTATAATGCTATATGGGTGATTGTGGATAGGTTAACCAAGTCAGCCCATTTTCTCCCAAAGAAAGGAAAGTACCTCTGTGATCGGTTGGCCCAGTTACCTTAAGGAGATAGTCGGATTGCATGGTGTGCCCAAGACTATAGTATCAGATAGATTCAGTTTGTTTCACTTACGGACAAGTTTCTGAGGAGGATTTGGGTACCCGTTTAGCATTGATCTGCCTATCATCCTCAGACAGATGGTCAAACCGAGAGAACGAATCAGGTGCTCGAGGATATGTTGAGAGCCTGTTGCATGGATTATAGAGTATCCGGGCATGAGATGTTACCATTAGTGGAATTTGCCTACAATAATAAGCTTATCGCCTACAATTAGAATGGCGCCTTACGAGGCTTTGTATGGTAGACGGTGTAGGTCTCCACTTCCCATTGGGAAGTAAGGAGAGAGAGATGAGTTGAGTATCGCTCTTGGGCCGAGATGACTCGAAGCTAGTAGAAGATGTGAAGTTGGTCAGAAATAGAATGAAACAAGCCCAAGATCGACAGAAGAGTTATGCCGATTTGAAGAGGAAAGAGGTAGAATTCCAAGTGGGCGATAAAGTGTTTCTGAAAGTTTCCCCTCTGCGAGTAATGCGCTTCAAGCAAAGGGAAGTTAGCACCGAGGGTTTGTAGGTCCTTTTGAGGTCTTGCAACGAGTGGGAAATGTGGCCTATAGATTGGCACTACCACCTAGCTTGGACAGGGTGCATGATGTCTTCCATGTCTCGATGCTACGAAAGTATGTAAGTGATCCCCTCCACATCCTGAGCATAGAAGACGTTGAAGTAACAGAGAATCTAGTATATGAAGAACGTCCAGTTCAGATCTTAGATCGAAGGGTTAAAGAACTTCGGAACAAGAGTGTTCCTCTAGTTAAGGTCCTTTGGAGGAATCACAAAGTGGAAGAAGCCACTTGGGAAGTAGAGTGGGACATGAAGACTCGTTTTCCATAGTTATTTGCATGAATTTCGAGGACGAAATTCTTTTAAGGGGGGAAGAATTGTAACGCCCGCCCGGCGAAGGTACGTTATTCTTGTTTCCTCTTTCGCTCTTATTTTGAGTTGATTTTGGTGTTATTGTTTGATTTAGTGTTGTGTTGAACGTTTGCCCCTGAAATTGGTTGAAAACAGAAGAATTTTAGTTTGCCGTTCTTGGCCGGGCGAAGAAGAATATTCGCCGCGGCGAAGAGAGGTTGAAGCCTCGGGGGAAGCTGCTGGACAGTTTCGCCGCGGCGACAGAGGTTTCTTCGCGCGGCGCCGAATAATCTGTTGATGAAGTTTTAGATATTTTCTTCCTTAAGGACAATTTGACCTTTCTACCCCTAATTAGCAGGAAAAGTGGGGAGTTAATTGTAAGGAATTTTCATGGAGAATATGTTGTTATGGGGGTGAGTTTGTAATGAATTAAAGGATATGGATGGAATTCCCAAAGAAGAATAAGGGCAAAATGGGAATGAGTGTGTTTATATTTCATTAAAAGGAATTAGAATCAAAGAAACCCCTCATTTCTTCTTCTCAAACGTGACTCTTCATTCTTTTTCTCTCAACTTCTCTTCTCTTTTGATCAAGGTTTTTCAAGGGGATTTTTGAAGTGATTTGGGGTGGAAAAGCAACCTAAGGCTTCCTAAGGTAAGGATTTCTCCTTAAGTTGTGTGATTTGTGAGTTTTAGTTCATTTTGGTATTTGAGGGTTTTCATTCTTTTGGTTAAGATAAGAGGAAAAGTCAAGCTAAGCAAGTGAAAGGAAGGATTTGTGAAGTCTCTACATAACAAGTAAGTAAAACCCAACCCAAGTTGAGATTTATGAAATTTCTTGATTAGGGTTTTGTTAGACTTGATGTATGTATGTGATGTACATGTAATATGGCATGTATGAAGGATTAAATAGAGATTTCTATGCTTTGTGATTGTTTATACCTTGCAAATTTGAGAAATGGGTTGTTGGTTTGGCAAGGTAGTTGAGATGGATTTGAAGGGGTGTTATGAAACCCTTTTTGGAAGTGTTTTGTTTGACAGGTTATTATGGCTTTGTGAAGGGGTTTTTCCCCATTTTGGATGGTTAAGAAAAGTTTTAGAATCATGGCTATGATAGAGTTTCATAGTGCACATGAGTTTTTTGATGAAATGCCTAATAGAGGTTTGAGTATGAGAAATGAACCTTAATTCTTGCAACATTGCATGTTGGCATTTCATAAGTGCATTAGTAGTGATGAACCATCCATAGGCACTAATTGTGCATTGAAAAGTGACCTAAGAAAGTGTAGGAAAATGGTTTATGCAATTACCCCATGAGTAGAGAACTTAGTGGGTAAAATTACTCTAAGGGTAGAGAGCATTGAAAAATGCTACAATAAAATGAATTAGAAGAGTAGTATAGTTGGGATGATGCTTTGTGATCATCACCTGACCGTTATGGGAATCGGATTGATGCTTTGTGATCATCAACCGAATAGCCCTTAGAGAGATGGGTCGATGCTTTGTGATCGTCACCCGATGAGTAGTAGCGATGGGTAGATGCTTTGTGACCACTACCCGGTTAGTTAAGAGATATGCAGGTTGATGCTTTGTGATCATCATCCAACGGCTAGTAGAAGCGGGTTGATGCTTTGTGACCATCACCCGATAGTGACTAGAGACGGGTAAATGCTTGGTGATCGTTACCCAAAATCCATGAGGAACGGGTAGGTGCTAGGTGACCTCCACCCGATAGTTAGAAAGAACCGAGTTGGTTCTTTGTGATCCTCACTCGGTAGTCATTAAGAACGGGTTGGTACTGTGTGAATTCCACCCGATAGCCATAGAGAGTGAGATGGTGCTGTGTGAACGCCATCCGGCCATACCTCCGGTAAGATGAGGCCATGATGTTATTAGAAATAGAAACAGAATCAGAAATAGCATAAGGAAAGAATTAAGAGTTATTCATACGGGGACAGACAGAGAGAGAGAGAGTTTTACTTACTGAGCATTATTTTGTGCTCACCCCGTTATTTCCTTTGTGGATGCAGGTTCTAGGTGATGTTGCGGTCGGAGGGCGTCGGCAAGCAATGAGGAATAGCTACACTATTTCCCCTGTTTTGTCTTTTAAAAATACATTTTTGTAAACAGTACTCTTTATGTATAAAAGACACATGAATAGTAATGAAAAGAAAACTTTGGGCCCAACTTTTCTATTGTTATTATGCATGCATTGTACAGTTTTCAGTAGATGTTACAAAAACAATCAACAAGGATAAATAAATGAAAACACTTGGGTTACCTCCTAAGGAGCCCTTGTTTATAGTCGAAAGCTCGACTCGCTCGATTTTTCAAGTCGGAATGTCAAGCTAGATCGGGATGGACTTGCAACTCATCACTCGATCAATGTATGACTTCAATCTCTATCCATTAACTATAAATGTGCCATTTTCTTCATGTGAAACTTCCACCGCTCTGTATGAGTGAATTCTTGTAACTATGAATGGTCCGGACCATCTAGACTTAAGTTTTCCAGGGAAAAGCCTAAGTCTAGAATTGAACAACAACACTTTCTGACCCACTTCAAAGTTCTTCTTCCTGATATGCTTGTCATGCCACCTTTTTGTCTTCTCTTTATAAATTCGAGCATTCTCATATGCTTTGAGACGAAACTCATCGAGTTCATTCAAAGTTAGCATCCTTTCCTCCCCAGTAGCTCTTAAGTCCATGTTTAGCTGCTTGACTGCCCAGTATGCCTTATGCTCGAGTTCTACCGGTAAGTGACATGCTTTCCCATAGACCATCCTAAATGGAGACATACCAATTGGAATCTTAAATACAGTTTGGTAGGCCCATAATGCATCATCCAATTTCTGTGACCAATCCTTCCTAGATGCATTAACTGTCTTTTCTAAAATTCCCTAAAGTTCTCTGTTAGACAGTTCCACTTGCCCGCTCGTCTGTGGATGGTAAGGTGTTGTAACTCTATGCTTCACTCCATACTTTCCCAAAAGTGCATCCAATTGCCTATTGCAAAAATGGGATCCTCCATCACTGATGATTGCCCGTGGTACCCCAAACCTTGAGAAAATATTCTTTCTCAAAAAATTAACCACTACCCTAGCATTATTAGACGGCAATGTAGTCGCTTCCACCCACTTTGATACGTAGTCCACCGCCACCAAAATATATGTGTTCCCAAAACAGTTTGGGAATGGACCCATGAAGTCAATCCCCCACACATTAAACAGCTCAACCACAAGGATGTTGTTCAACGGCATCTCATCCCTCTTTGAAATATTACCACTGTGTTGACAATGGTCGCACTCCTGACCCATCCGAACAGAATCCTTAAAAAGGGTTGGCCAATAAAACCTAGATTGAAGAACCTTGGCTACTGTCCTAGTTCCTCCAAAATGGCCACCCACTTCCCTCTCGTGACAATGCCGTAGAATACTTTCCATTTCCTCCTCCGGGAAACATCTACGTATCATTTGATCAGTATAGTGTCTGTACAAAAATGGCTCTTCCCAAAAGTAATACTTCAAATCTAAGAAGAATTTCCTCTTTTGTTGGAAAGTCATTCCAATTGGGAACACCCTTGATGACAAATAATTCGCAAAATCTGCATACCATGGTGCTTCATCCACTCTCATCAATTTCTCGTCCGAAAATGTTTCTCTAATTGGAATTTCCTCTTCATTTCCCTGGATTGGTCTCTCAATCCTTGACAAGTGATCTGCCACCACATTTTCCGACCCCTTCTTATCTCGAATTTCCAACTCAAACTCTTGAAGCAATAGGATCCAACTTATCAGCCGAGGTTTCACTTTTTGCTTTGCCAATAAGTGCTTGAGTGTCGAATGGTCCATGTAGACGATTACCTTTGCACCTAATAAATATGAACAAAATTTGTCCTAAGCAAAAACCATAGCCAACAATTCTTTTTCAGTGGTGGTGTAATTCAATTGTGAATCAGTGAGTGTTTTGCTAGCATACTAAATTACATGCAACACTTTGTTTTTCCTTTGTCCTAACACTGCTCCTAGAGCAAAATCACTAGCATCGCACATCAATTCAAATGGTAGTCCCTAATCGTGAACTGCAATAATAGGTGCAGACACTAATAAATTTTTTAGAGTTAGAAAGGCATGCATGCATTGATCATTAAAATCAAAAGCAACATCTTTAATCAACAAATTGCAAAAGGGTTTAGAAATCTTAGAAAAGTCCTTGATGAATCGTTTGTAAAACCCCACATGCCCCAAGAAACTTCG
Organism: Pistacia integerrima; assembly: GCA_026225825.1. Lineage (NCBI taxonomy): Eukaryota > Viridiplantae > Streptophyta > Magnoliopsida > Sapindales > Anacardiaceae > Pistacia > Pistacia integerrima. Next base: position 27,321,163 of record CM047749.1, read on the forward strand.
AACTACTTTAACATTTGATGGTGGTGGTAGCTTCTCAATCACTTATATCTTTGCTTGATCTATTTCTATTCCGTCTTTTGAAATTCTATGACTAAGCACTATTCCCTTTTAGACCATGAAGTGACACTTATCCCAATTGAGCACCAGGTTCATCTCCTTACATCACTGCAAAACAAGAGAAAGATTGGATAAGCAGTTGTCAAAAGATGAACCAAAAACTGAGAAGTCATCCATGAAGACTTCTATAAACCATTCCACCATATCTCCAAAGATCGACATCATGCATCTCTGAAATGTGGCTGGTGCATTGCATAACCCAAAGGGCATCCTTCAGTAAGCAAAGGTGTCATATGGACAAGTGAAAGTCGTCTTCTCTTGATCCTCAGGAGTGATGGCAATCTGATTATATCCTGAATACCCATCTAGGAAACAGTAATAGGCATGCCCTGCCAACCTCTCCAACATCTAATCAATGAAAGGAAGTGGAAAATGATCCTTCTTTGTCACCTCATTCAATTTCTGGTAATCAATGCACACTCTCCAGCCTGTGAGCGTCCTAGTTGGTATCAATTCATTACTCTCATTCTTTATCACCGTGATACCTCCCTTCTTCGGAACCACTTGTACCAGGCTAACCCATGGACTATTGGAAATAGGATAAATTATTCTCGTATCTAAGAGTTTCACCACCTCCTTTCTCACCACTTCCTTCATCGAAGGATTCAATCTTCGCTGTGGTTGCACCCTAGGTTTGATATCATCCTCCATGAGTATCTTATGCATGCAAAATGATGGCGAGATGCCTCTGCCATTCTAAATAGTCCATCCAATTGCTAGTCTGTGTTCCCTCAACACCCTAATCAATCGCTCTTCTTCCAATTTGCTCAAACTTGAACTAATAATTACTGGGAAGGTCTCTGATTCCCAAGATACACATATTTGAGGTGGGAAGGTAAAGGTTTCAACTCAAGGTTTGGAGGTTCTTCATTTTTTTATTTTTCATTCTCTTTTTCAAAATCAAATTCCTCAAATTCTCAATCTTGGCTCTCATCAATCAGTTGAAGTTCTTCCAACAATCTATCACATTCATTACTCGCCAACTTATCTACCTCAACTGTTTTTGATTTGGCAATACAAGCTTCTAGAGGTAATTGTGGGGTGTTCTCTTCAATAGATTCTGTTACTAGTTTATCCACCACATCAACACTAAAACATGAATCCGATTCGGATGGAAACTTCATAACCTCAAAGACATTGAAAGTTACTATTTCATCTTGAACTCTCAATAGTAACTTCCCTTCTTGCACATCTATAAGTGCTCTTCCCGTGGCCAAAAATGGTCGGCCCAAAATAAGAGGAATTTCCTTATCCTCTTCCACGTCCAAAACAACAAAATATGCCGGAAAGATTATCTTGTCCACTTTCACCAACACATCTTCCACTATCCCCCTTAGATGTTTTATGGACCTATCTACAAGTTGCAACGACATGGTCATTGGCTTCACTTCACCAACTCTCAATCTCCTAAAAACAGAAAAGGGCATTATATTAATACTAGTACCTAAATCACATAAAACACGATCAAAAGTAATGTCTCCTATAATGCAAGGAATAGTAAAACTCCCTGGATCTTTGAGCTTCAGGGGTAGCTTCTTTTGGAGAATGACGCTGTACTCCTCTGTGAGCATCACCGTTTCCTCATCTTCTAACTTCCTTTTGTTTGATAAGATTTCTTTAAGAAATTTCGCATAGCTCGGCATCTGTTTCAATGCATCTGCAAAAGGAATGTTAATATGCAGTTTTTTTAAATATTTCAATAAATTTGGAAAATTGCTTATCTTGATTCTTTTTCTTCAGTCTCTGAGGAAAAGGCACAGGTGGAGTGTGATGTGCCAACTCTGATGGTATCTCGGGAAATGGCAATTTCTCCTTCTTTTTCTTTTGCTCTTCTTCCCTCTTTTGTTCCTCTTCCTTAGAATTGCTTGGTTTCTTATCAATTACGATCTCTTCATCAACTTCCTCATCAAACTTTTCCCTTCTTTTTGGTGACTCTTCTTCTTTCCTTGCTTGCCCTAATTCTTCCAAAACTGTCCCACTCCTCAAAATTATTTCATTTGCTTGCTCACGTGGGTTCATCACAGTGTTACTTGGTAGAGCACCCTGTGGTCTCTCATTTAGCTTTTTAGCCAATTGCCCCATCTGTACCTCAAGATTCTGAATGGACGCCCCTTGATTTCTGAAATTAGTTCTCGTCTCATTCATAAACCCATGGTATCTTGCATAAACTTCCCAAACATGTCCTCCAATTTTGTCACTTTTGGATCTCCTTATTGGTTGTTCACCCCTGTTTGGTTGTTTGGCAATGCCCTTTGATTCCATTGATTGTTTTGCTGATTCTGTTGGTTTTGATTGCCCCAAGACAGGTTCGAGTGATTCCTCCAACTAGGATTATATGTGTTGGAGTAAGGATTGTTCGGTTGCTTTTGATTTCCAGCCAAGTAGTTAACCTGCTCCGATGATGACGATGCTGAGGCAAACGTGTTCCCTACTTGACATTCACTGCTCACGTGATTACCTGCACAAAAATCACAAGTTAGTTGAGGAGCTTGGATGGATTTTACCTACATACTTCCCAACTATTTCTGAAGTGCTGTCAGTTGGATTGAAATGGCTGTATATGCATCAACTTCATGAAGACCCATAGATTTCTTCGGTTGCATCCTCTCATTAGGTCTTTGATAATTGTTGCTTGCCAGAATCTTAAGCAACTCGTGAGCTTCTTCTAGAGTCTTATTCTGTAATGCTCCTCTTGAGGCTGCATCCACCATAGTTTGCACATTCACCATTAATCCATTATAAAATGTTTGGACTTGTATCTAAACTGGCAACCCATGATGTGGACACCTTCTCAGTAATTCTTTGTATCTCTCCCAAGCCTCATACAATGATTCGGACTCTTCTTGAATGAAGGACGTGATGTCATTTTTCAACTTTGCTGACTTTGCTATAGGAAAAAAATTAGTCAGGAAATTCTGTGCTAAATCATTCCATATGGTGATTGTTCTTGTTGGTAGTGCCAGTAACCATCTCTTAGCTTTATCCTTCAATGAAAATGGGAATAGTCTCAATCTGATTGCATCATCTGCACTCCGTTTGACTTGAACATATCACAAATCTCCAAAAAATTGGCAATGTGTAGATTTGGATCTTCCTTCAAATCCCCCCTGAACTGAACCGACTGCTGGATCATCTGGATGATTGTCGGCTTTATCTCGAAGTTGTTGGCTTGTACCACTGGTCTAGTAATACTCGACCCACTGCCTTCAACTGTGGGAACAGAGAATTCCCTCAGTGTTCTATTCTCTGCCATCTCTACAACAATTACTTGTGGTTCAACTGTAGCTTCTCTTTCTCTTCTTTCTCTATTCAGTCTTCGAGTGGTTCTTTCAATCTCAGGATCAACAGGAACCACTGGTTGACGTCTTGCTTTTCGCATAAACTACATAGAACAATAGCAAGAGTGAAATCACACCAAACAAAGAAAAATAACGAGAATAAAATATAAAAAAATAACACTCCAATCTAGCTAACACAAGAAAATTTTAATGTTAACACAAAACTCAGTCCCCGACAACGGCGCCAAAAACTTGATGCGTTGTTACTACAACATGCAAAAATAGCAAGTGCACTAGTCGCACAAAGTAATAAAGTGATGAGTGAGTATCGTTCCCACGAGGATTGGTTGCTAAGCACTAAGTTTTCTACCATTTTTAAGTTGGAGCAATCGAGTTGTTTGGATTAATGGGAGAAAATTAAACTTAAAACTAAAACAAATTTCTAAATATTCAAAGCTAAATTATGAAAGCAAGATTAAAAACAAGGTAATATCAGTTTTAAAACAACAGGTAGGGTTTTGACTTCATTCGGGCTCTATGGGTTAAACTTAAAGATTATACTAATTCCATATTCACATGCATGGATTGTAAATCGAATTCTCTAAAGTGTAAAATATACCTTCTCAGGCTATATTTCCTTACTCTTCCCTATTAAACTTCCGCACCCAACAAAATGAAGATTAATAGTTCAAAGCTCATTAAGCACAAAGAATCCTAGATTGATTTCATTGATTCTCAAATCTATCTCTAGCATTCAATACTACAATGGTGATTACCCAAGAAGCTTAACACGATTCATTTCTCAATCTCATCATGTTCATCACATAAAAACAATAAATTCAGAATAATCACACAATCAAAGCAAAATCATATGAAAATAATAACAATCAATTACTTAACCCATGGAATTCCAAATTACATCAAAACCCGAACCCAAAATGGGTTAGTTCATAGCTAAATCAACAACACAAACAAAAGAAACGAAAAACCCAATGTTAAACATAATGAAAATAAGAGAAAGGACAAGAGATCTCCCCAAATGACGAATCCACTAGTTTAATCTCAAATCTTCACCCTTTTCAATCAGAGTTCGCCCAAATTAAACCTAAGAAAATGAAAATAGCTGCTTTATCCTAAAAAACGAATGACCCCTTACAAAAATGGCTAAGTTTTGCTTTTATACCTTGCCCAAAAACCTAGGAAAATGCCTAAAAATGAAACAGTGCATTTTGGAATTCGCAGACTTCGTGCGGCGAAGAAGGATTCTTGTCGCGGTGACTAAGTGAAATAAAACTCTCGTGCGCAACTCTATTCGCCGTGGCGAACCTTCATATGGAATTCTGAATTTACAAAATTGCCCTCTGCTTGCTTCTTTGCTTAAATCTTTGATCTTCAACGCTCTCCTCATGGAAACAAGCTTTATAGTGCTCCACTCTGCTTCAGAACTTTCCCAACTTCTGAGATCCGCTCACTTCTGAGTCCAAAAACTCTAATTCACTCATTATTTGCATAAAATGTCCATTTTAGCCTGAAACACAAAATATAAAGAATTAAGTAGCAATTCAGATCAAAATGAACTAATAAGTATCTGAAATCCGACTAAAAAGTCTAATAAAAACAGTATAATCCACGGATTATCACCCATCAAGAACGAAATGATCAGGTTGTGTCATATACACATCCTCCTAATGGTTTCCGTTCAGGAAAGCTGGTTCGACATCCATTTGCCAAATCTCATAGTCATGATATGCAACAATCACAAGCATAATCTGGATGGATTTAATCATGGCAACCGGCGAAAAGGTTTCCTCATAGTCAATACCATGAATTTGTTTGAAACCTTTGGCAACCAGTCGTGTCTTATAAGTATGCACCTTGCCATCCATGTCAGTCTTCTTCTTGAAGACCCATTTACACCTTATGGGTTTTACCCCTTCAGGTGGTTCCACCAGAGACGACACTTGGTTCTCGTACATGGAGTCCATCTCAAATTTTATGGCTTCAAGCCATTTAACAGAATCTAGATCCGATATAGCGTCTTCGTAGGTTCTGGGTTCATCATCTTGGTAGACTAGTGTGTCACCATGTTGAGTCATCAGATAACCATATCTCTCGAGCTTATGGCGTACTCTCCCAGATCTACGCAGCTCCTATGCTACCTGAGGTGGTTCACTGATGAGAATGCAAAATGTCATATTTACCCCCCTTAATGTCTAGTATTTTATACTTATTTGCTACCTAAATATACTCATTATTATTCTATTTTGATTTAGGATGCAAATGGAGGCGTTAATTGCAAAACGGAACTAATTAAGTGAATTCGGATAGTTTCAACATTGTTTCATAATCTAGGCATAACTCTCTCATCCGAGCTCCGATTGAGATGATTCAAAATTCTGTGGAACACTAAGAAAGAGATATAAAAATTTTATGTTTTGAGTTTGGAGAGATACTCGCTGCATCAAGGTTGTAATCGGGCTTCAAGTTGACGCACTTGCACTGTCGACGTTCTGGAACATTTTGCCTTGTCATGCAAATCAATTGGGCAGTTTATTATTGGAAGATTTGAGGACATGTGGCACGCAAGTTACAGCTCAGAATCACCACTTTCCTATTTTATTTTAGGACTTTATCTTATTTTCAATTAATTAGAATCAAATTAGGATTAATGTTATTTTAGGATATTAGAATATTTCTTTTAGGAGATTTAGTGGAATTCAAATACTTTTAGGAGAATATTTTTTAAGGAGATCAGATTAGGTTTGGGGGGACACACGCCTCTCTCTGGTCTTCTCTGTAACTTTTCCTTTGGAATTTTCGTGATGGCCATGAGAGGCTAATTTTTATAACTTGGTCGAAGGAAACGGAGTCCTCGGAATCAATAACTGTGAGATCTAATCCGTTTTATTTCAGTATTCAATTTTATGCTTTGAGTATTGGATGTTCTTCTATGCTTATTTTCATGATTGTTTCATTTAATTGCTAGGAGGCCTACTAGGTTATTATTTGTTACAATCTACTGCTAAGTTAGATATCAAATCTGTAATTGTTTGATCCCTCCAACTTGTGAAGCAATTAGGATTATTAATTTGTTGCGTCAGGAATTAGTAATCTTAAGAGGAACACTCGACTAAATTAAATACAACCGCTTGAGTTTGTGTTGTTTAGCTTCATCGATCTCTCTAATTCTTAAGGCTGCCATTAGATTAAATGTTTAGCACTTGTCTAAGGTTGTTTAATGGTAAGATTAATTAAGATCGCTTGTTTCCTAATTAATTACAATTAAGGAGAGATAGGAAAATAGTTCCAATGGTGAATATTAAAAGTAAGAATTGATTTACTTTTGCATCAATGATCAGTTGTAAGATTCCGATGGTGGATGTTGACGGAGACCAAGTTTCGTTATATTAATTGATTTCAATTGAATTGTTTTTGGTTTTTGTTTTTGGCTAAGATTGTTTTCTGTTTTACTCAAAACCCCTCAGCCTTATTCACATCATCGAAAATTCGGCTAGACACTCTTCGTGGGATTGACCCTTGCTTACCCTATTTACAATTCAGTAGTTAGGTTAGGAAGGTTTTTAATCTTGGTTGCCTATGACAGCACACCATTCACTTTGATCCACAAGTTGTGGAGTAACCTCCTCTTGATGTTCAACTACCTTCAGTGGCACATCATCCCGTCCTTCGTCTAGTGTATTTTGTGGTTCTAGAACTTCATCGAGTTCTACTTTTCTCCCACTAGTACTTCTTAGAAAACATTCCTTTTATAGGAAGACACCAGAACGAGCAACAAAAATTTTGCGCTCTTCTGGGTGGTAGAAGTAATATCCTTTGGTCTCCTTTGGATACTCCACAAATATACATTTATAAGATTTTGGGCCCAGCTTGTTCGAAGTCAATTTCTTAACATAAGCTTCACAACCCCAAATCCTTAGATAAGACAAGTTGGGCTTTCGCCCACTCCATAGTTCATATAGAGTCTTATCTACAGACTTTGACGGCACACGGTTCAAAACGTGAGTCGCAAGGCATAACCCCAGAACAATGCAGGTAAATCACACATTCCTGTAACCATGTCAAGTAAGGTCCTGTTCCTCCTTTTTGACACTCTATTGTGTTGGGGTGTATAAGGAGGGGTGAGTTATGATACTATCCCACATTCCTTCAGGTAGTCTGAAAACCCTGAGCTTAAGTATTCCCCTCCTCGATCCGACCAAAGAACTTTAATACTTTCATCCAAAATATTTTGTACTTCATTCCTGAATTCCTTGAATTTATCAAAGGCTTTAGATTTATGTCTTGTAAGGTAGACATAACCATATCTACTGAAATCATCAGTAAATGTGATAAAGTATGATTATCCACCTCTGGCCTCAACTGTTAGTGGACCACATACATCACTATGGATGATGCCTAGTAGCTCAATAGCCCTTTCACCTTGTCATGTGAAAGGAGACTTGGTCATCTTGCCTAACAGGCATGACTCGCATACCGCAAATGAGTGAAAGTCAAAAGGGTCCAAAACTGAATCCCTTTGAAGTTTTCCAATGCGAGTCTTATTAACATGACAGAATCTACAGTGCCAGAGATATGTCTGGTTTTGATCGCTATGTTTAGCCTTCTTGGTTTCAACATTGAGAATATCTTTATTGTTTAAGTCAAGAACATATAATCCATTATATAACCTTGCAATTCCAAATAGAATACCATTTAAACTAAAGGACAACAATCCATTAGATATCTCAAAATGATACCCCATATTATCCAAAGCGGATACTGAAATAATGTTTCTAGAAATAGAAGGTACATGATAACAATTATGTAGTTCCAACAACAAGCCCGTAGGCAAACATAAACAGTAAGTCCCTATAGCCAATGCAACCATATGTGCTCCAATTCCAACTCGTAGGTCTACCTCTCCCTTGGCGAGCACTCTACTCTGCTTTAGTCCCTGCACATCAGTACAAATGTGAGTACCACATCCTGTGTCAATGAGCCAAGATGTTGAGGGAGAGAAGTTAATCTCAATCATAAACATACCTTAAGTCGTAGCATCTAACTTCTTCTTGCTTGCGAGGAAAGCCTTGCAGTGTTTCCTCTAGTGGCCAGGCTTACCACAAAAGAAGCAGACTACTTTGCCCTTCCCTATGCCACTCTTAGGCCCAAAAGCAACCTGTCCTTTGGGTTTGGGCTTATGTTTGGCCTTGGCCTTAGCCTTGTCGTTACCCTTTCCTTTACTGGCAGCAACCAGTAAAATAGGCTTGGACTTTTTCAAGTCCTGCTCTACAGTCCTCAGCATGTTCAAAAGTTTCGACAGGGTTTTCACCATCGTGTTCATATTGAAATTCATTATGAACGTTGCAAAAGAGTCAGGCAAGGATTGCAGAATCAAATCCATTTGTAATTCTGCATCCAACTCAAATCCTAAAGTCTCAAGTCTCTCTATGTGCTTGATCATCTTGAGCACATGAGGACCAACTTGGGCTCCCTCAGTCAGACAACTCCCAAACAGTGTTTTTGACACCTTGTACTTCTCGTGTCGAGCATTTCCTTCGAAAAGCTCCTTGAGATGTAGAATAATGGAAGCAGCATCCATATTCTCATGCTGCTTTTGCAACACTGGTGTCATTGATGCTAACATCAGACATTGAATGCCATCAGCATCATTAAGGAACTTTTGATAAGTATCCTTTACTTCCTGAGTGGCATCAGGATCAGGCTCAGCCATGTATGGCTTTTCAAGGATATACAATTTCTTTTCCGACTTGAGTATAATCCAAAGATTACGATACCAATCTCAGAAATTGGATCTATCCAACCTGTTTTCTTTTTCGATTATCGGTCGCAGGTTCATAATGCTCATTTTTGGTGAATCTACAATTGCAGAAAAGATAAAGTCATTATAAAGTTCATTATTATTTAATATGGTCTTTTATTAAACGATGCTCCCACTATTTTACTCAAGTCAATAGCCCTCACTATTAACTTGGGAAAGCCCGTTGACTTTCCTAGTGGACCGAGATCCCATCCGGCCCATTTCAAACCTTTGCTTTAGCGAACAAGCCAAAATGAGTTGATTAGGTAGGCCAACAAACTTAATCCACACCAGTTGATAGCTCCTACTATCAACCTCAAATGTGAAAGAGCCAACAAGCCAATCACACAATCCAATGGCCCCAACCATTGTCCTCAAGTGTGATTCTCAGTATCAGTAGAGTGGACACTACATGCCACCATGTACACACAATATGTGTACTTCTCTACTATGCCTATGACGTGTTTATCAACCTTCGCTTTGGCGAACAAGCAAAACCGTCATTTTAAGTCGACCCATCACCATTAAGGAAAACGCCAATGCATTTTAATCTCCCACTGGTAGAAGTGTACCCTTCGCTTTGGCGAACAAGGTTTTGATGAATAGTGGTTTGATTAAAACCATGGTGATGGAAGGCTTACATGACTTAATATACTTTAATTGAGGGTTTATTATTTAATGTCTCACCATATTATTATCTTTGTTAGAATGACATTGTTTGGCATGTTATTAAACATTCAACCTTAGCATGCATTCTAAACAAAATATTAAAATGTGTCGGTACATGGCCCAACTAAAAACCGATTTCCTCGAGCCTAGAGGAATCAGTGGGTCACCTAGAGGTCCTATAATAAAATCTTGAGTCTTCAAGTATGATTGTCTCTTCCTTGATCCGTCTTCAAGTACATTACAAAAACATCATTCTAAATTTACAATAAAATTAATCTCAAACTAATTTTACATCAACAAATTTAGAAACCTCGATTTACATTCGAGGGGAATGAGATGAGAAAAGAATGTACATTGAGAAGAGGAGATAGACAGGACACGCAGGCCCTATGTAATAAATTTACAACCATACATACCCAAAAAAATTTTAAAACATTCACCATAGGTCTAAGGCTCATGTACCAGGCACCATGCAATATACAAACAAGTTCATAGTATACATTTCAAAAACAATCAATTTTTGAAATTGGTGGGTTAATTAATAATTACCCCCTGACAATTTGTAGATCTCTAACTTGATCCAAAAGTTTTGAAAACTTTACAATCTAGCCCTTACGCACTCGAAAGTGCGCTCGCTGTGGCAATGAGTTATATCACTGCAGCGTGCGGTGATTAACTTGACGTTCACGCTCAACGTGCGATTGTCACGGCGATGGGTTATATCGCCACGACGAGCGTTAATTTCGTACAACATTCGTCTTAAGGACGATCGCCGCGATGATGTTTATATCGCTGCGGTGAGCGTTGATTTCGTAATCAGCATGAAAGCCAAACACGCACACCGCGGTGATGGGTTATATTGCCGCGACGAGCGTACACTGATCTGTAGCTCCGGATCAATTCGTCCAGTCACCAAAAACACACCAAACGGATTTTGCAATCAATCATAAACACTGATTTTAACAAAAATCCATAACCCAATATACCAAACTTGCAGATCATCAACAAATTAAAATTAATCGATTAATTGATTTCTTAAAACATTCATTTAAGGAAGATTTTACGCAGATTCTTTAAGGCAACATATTATCAATCAAATACATGTAATCAACCATATACATAAAACTGTAAAATCTGGTACCCTTGGCTCTGATACCATTGTTAGGAAACAATTCATTGAGGTAGCGGAAAACAAAAATTAATAACAACACGGATCGTTCCATAGAACCAAGATAGGGAAATAAATTTACAGTTTATATCAAAATAAGAATCTGGAGAAAATCAGTTTAGAGTTTAAGAAATCATACGCACGTTTAGAGGCTCCTCCAACTTTGTCTCTGAACATATTTTGCTACCGACCCAAGTGTAGGATTGAACCGATGTAGTCCACACGAAGATAATCGCAAGGAACTAAAGAGGGATTTGCTATATCCTCTTTAGGCCTTAAGAACAAAGAAGAAATGAAGAGTATTTGATTTTCAATCAAAAACCAAGTCTGGCGTGAGAGAGTGTTTTGGGGTTGCAGCTTTTTCTTTTAAATGAATTGAAATAATTAAAAATCTTCTCTATTTCTCTCAATTAAACTTTTACTTATATAGTATAAGTTTAATTGCCCTATTCCCTTATGGAATAGGCTTGGGTTCCAACCCAAACGCCCCTTGTTTCCAAACACTCCCAATTATTTTAATTTTAGTTTATCATTATCTCAATTAAAATTAATTAATATATATATTTAATATATTAACATTTAACAATAATGATAACTTATTTAAATATACGCGAACACATATTTAAATGTAATCTCACTTATTTAATTTTTCTAACAAATTAAATAAAGGCTACGACCTCAGCAAATTTAATTGCACTGTGAAATTATCAAAATACCCTTTTGCCTAAAAGACTAAAACGCCCTTGTTTCTTTCTGGCTCTTAAATTATCTTCTATGTGTGTGACCCATAGGCTCCTTATCTTACCAGTAGTGTGTAGTATCTCGATTAACACCAATTAATTGTAAAACCCCTCCCTAGCCGGGTATTTCCTAAGTATCCCTTGGCCATTGAGAACCTAGAAAACGCACGCCTAGGAAAGAGTTTATTTTAAAATCCTATTTAAAGAATAAACTTGTAGTTTAAAACATATATATAGATATATGTGTTTAATTTTTTTTTTTCTATAATAAGTTCATTGTATAATCAAAAAATATAATTTCCTTTCTTGGAGTAAATTATGAAATCCATAGTAATATTTACTAGAACATACACACTTTTATAGAATTTACTAGCAATTTGATTTCCTTTATTAATACAACATATTTACTCCATTATAGAACATGGACATAATTACTACATTATGAGGTATGAACATAATTACTACACTAAATACTAGCAAAACCATTCAAAAGTCATAATTAAAACATCCCTTCATGCTCATAGCATCCCTCGGAATCCTCTCCCAGCTTCATGCCTTAATCCTTACCTGCAAAACATTTTAAAACATTTCGTGGGGTGAGCGCTAATCGCTCAGTAAGGAATATGGCCATTTATAAACTATTAAGGTTCATTATACATCATTTTACAAGTATATTACTTAGGACCTTACCTACCTACAAAATATGACCTTCATTCTTTAAAATAACAAGTTCATAAAACATATCATACACTTTGGACTTTTCTCATAAACATAAGTCATAACATAATCATACATAATATAACATAGAACATATATGACTTATGAAATATTCATGTACATGGCATGCTTATTTCTTTTGTCTTTATACTTGATGGTTTCATTAATCTTTGTTATCCGATCGGATTCATTTGAACCATTACCTTGTTCTTGGTCGTCACCTCAAAGGACTCATGGTTTCCATAAGAATTCCATTCCTCTGATCTTGGTTTATACCTCAAGAGACTCATGGAATTCATTCTTTAACATTTCATAAATTTTTCATAAGACAACTAAATAAGCTATATGCATTACCATTATGAATGCAAACATATGGACTAACATATTCCATGCTCAATCATACTATATTCTCCTACTAAATTTCTTAACTTAATTCATTCAATTTCTCATACAATACAAAGAATTTCAGTAGTAAAATTATTCAGGGGTTAACTAGAATTAGAAACAAATGGGAATTTCCATTAAGAAGGTGGATGCCATACAGTTCGTTACTTTCAAGCAATTTTTCCATTATCTTCTAATTCGAATTTATTTTTGGCTAAAACATAAACGTTTTAGGTCTGTTTCTCAAGTTTTTAACACTTCAAGAATCAACTCAATCAGACTTCTATAACTTCAGTTATGACTGATTCCGTGAAGCATGTACAGTATAAGTCTTAAAACAGCCAAATCCGAATTCTATTCATTTTAACCATGTCACCTTCATTTGCACATTCATATCATTTGCCATATCATTCTTAGTATAAAAGGCCATAAAAACCTCCCTTTTACAGAACCAAAAAGTGCCAAAACATCATCCAACTACAAATCTCTTAATTGGCATAATCATCCTCCATATGCACACATACACCAATCAACACACCCATTTAAACAACTCATAACCAAAACATAGCATCACACTCATATTAACATAAATAAATGTAAGTTTCATAAACCCTAGGTGTTATCAATTGTAGTCATAAGGAGATTTTTTTCCTTACCTTAGTATTCAAAGCACAAAGGTACTCCTCCTTGGCTCCAAAGTTTCACCTTTCTTTAACCACATAGCATTTTTTCCACCTTCATATTAACAAATAAATCACAAATTGCTCCTCCTTGGCTCCAAAGTTTCACCTTTCTTTAACCCTGAAATTGAAGTTCTTTAAGGGTGGATGGTGATCTCCTTTGAAAATCAACTTGAAATCCTAAGAAAATTTGAGAATAAAAGCTTGGATTAGTGGCTTTTATGGTGGATTTGAGAGATGAAGAAGAAGATGATATATTTGGGGTCTCCAAGGCCGACTACTCTCTTTTTAAACCTTGTAATATTCATTCCATTGATACTCTAATGTGATTGGTCAATAAAAGTTAGATATAAAGGTCATTTGGCATAAATTTTTCATATAAGGGCGTTTTGGTCATTTCTACCTCAACATAAAGATAAGTACTCATTTAATGCCATTTGACTTCTTTAAAACACTTAACCATTAAGCAATCCCATTAGGTGAATGACTAATTTACCCTTGGTGCACTTTTATGGACACTTAATCATATGGTTTTGTATGAAAAGACCATTATACCCTTGGTTACTATTTACGTCATTTAACCATATCAATCAACTTTATGACCATTCTACCCTCATTTCTCTTCAATGACATCATCCTTTATACTTTATAACGGCCACATCTCGAAATACATGTAAATTGACCATTTTACCCTTCCATTCAAAAAAGAAAATTACTTGAAAAGTAAATTTCATACCTTAAGGCATTGGAATAATAACGCGGGGTTTACAATCATCCCCCCCTTAGAAGAATTTCGTCCTCGAAATTCAGTTGAAGAGGTCTGGATATCTTTCTTTCATATCTTGCTCAACCTCCCATGTCGCTTCTTCTACATTATGATTCCTCCACAATATTTTAACAAGCGGTACTTTCTTATTTCGAAGCTCTTTTATTCGTCTATCCAGAATCTGAACTGGACGTTCTTCATAAATTAGTTCATCTTTTAACTCCACTTCATTTGCTTGTAATATATGCGAAGGATCACTAACATACTTTCGCAAAAGGGAAACATGGAAAACATTATGGATCCGATCCATACTAGCTGGTAAGGCAAGTCTGTAAGCTACTTTGCCCACTTTGTCTAATACCTCATATGGACCGATATATCTAGGGGCGAGCTTCCCTTTTCTTCCAAACCTCATCACCCTTTTATAAGGAGAGATTTTCACAAACACCTTGTCTCCTATTTGGAATTCTATATCCTTTCTTTTTGGGTCTGCATAGCTCTTCTGTCTGTCTTGGGCCTGCTTCATTCTCTCTCGAATTAACTTTACATCTTCTATCATTTTTTGTGTCATTTCTGGACCAAGAGCTTGAGCTAATGCATTATTTTCTCCTATTTCATCCCAATGCAATGGAGATCTACATTTCCTTCCATACAGGGCTTCATATGGTGCCATTTTAATGGTTGCTTGATAACTATTGTTATAAGCGAATTCAACTAGAGGGAGAATGTCACACCAATTCAACTTATGGTCAATACAACATGCCCGTAACATATCCTCCAATATTTGATTCGTTCTTTCTGTCGTCCCATCTGTCGAGGGATGATAGGTGTGGCTTTGAAATTAAGCCTAGTACCCAATGCCTTCTGCATGCTACTTGTAACATCTACTGAAAACTAGTACAATGCATGCAATTAACAATGGAAAATTGGGCCCAAAAAGTTTCTTTTCATTACAATTCACATGTCTTTTATACACAAGGGTTACTGTTTACAAAAGTGCATTTCAAAAGACAAAATAGGGGAAACAGTGTAGCTATTGCTCCTCGCGCGCCGACGCCCCTCCAACCGCATCATCACCTAGAACCTGCATCCACAAAGGAAAATAACGGGGTGAGCACAAATAATGCTCAGTAAGTAAAACTCTCTAGCTGTCTGTCCCCGTGTGTGACTTTTAATTCTTTCCTTTTCTAATTCTTTCTATTTCTGTTTCTATAACATCATGGCCTCATCTTACCGGAGGTACGGCCGGATGGCGTTCACACAGCACCATCTCACTCTCTATGGCTATCGGGTGGAATTCACACAGTACCAACCCGTTCTTAGTGACTACCGAGTGAGGATCACAAAGCACCAACTCGGTTCTTTCTAACTATCGGGTGGAGGTCACCTAGCACCTACCCGTTCCTCATGGATTTTGGGTAACGATCACCAAGCATTTACCCGTCTCTAGTCACTATCGGGTGATGGTCACAAAGCATCAACCCGCTTCTACTAGCCGTTGGATGATGATCACAAAGCATCAACCTACATATCTCTTAACTAACCGGGTAGTGGTCACAAAGCATCTACCCATTTCTACTACTCATCGGGTGACGATCACAAAGCGTCGACCCATCTCTCTAAGGGCTATTCGGATGATGGTCACAAAGCATCAATCCGATTCCCATAACGGTCGAGTGATGATCACAAAGCATCATCCCAACTATACTACTCTTCTAATTCACTCTATTGTAGCATTTTTCAATGCTCTCTACCCTTAGAGTAATTTTACCCACTAAGCTCTCTACTCATAGGGTAATTGTATAAACCATTTCCTTACACTTTCTTAGGTCACTTTTCAATGCACAATTAGTGCCTATGGATGGTTCATCACTACTAATGCACTTATGAAATGCCAACATGCAATGTTGCAAGAATTAAGGTTCATTACTCACACTCAAACCTCTATTAGGCATTTCATCAAACAACTCATGTGCACTATGAAACTCTATCATAGCCATGATTCTAAAACTTTTCTTAACCATCCAAAATGGGGAAAAACCCCTTCACAAAGCCATAATAACCTGTCAAACAAAACACTTCCAAAAAGGGTTCCATAATACCCCTTAAATTCCATCTCAACTACCTTGCCAAACCAACAACCCATTTCTCAAATTTGCAAGGTATAAACAATCACAAAGCATAGAAATCTCTACTTAATCCTTCATACATGCTATAATACATGCATATCACATACATACATCATTTCTATCAAAACCCCAATCAAGAAAATTCATAAATCTCAACTTGGGTTGGGTTTTACTTACTTGTTATGGAGAAACTTCACAAATCTTTCCTTTCACTTGCTTAGCTTGACTTTTCCTCTAATCTTAACCAAAACAAGGAAAACCCTCAAATTTCAATATGGGTTAAAACTCCCAAATCACACAACTTAAGTAGAGATCCTTACCTTAGGAAGCCTTAGGTTACTTTTCCACCCCAAATCACTTCAAAACCCCTTGGAATACCTTGATCAAAAGAGAAGAGAAGTTGAGAGGAGAAGAATGAAGGGTTGCGTTTTTGGAGAAGAAGAATGAGGGTTTGCTAACTCTTTATTCCTTTTAATGAAATATAAACACACTCATTCCCATTTTGCCCTTACTCTTCTTTGGAAATTCCATCCATATCCTTTGATTCTTTACAAACTCACCCCTATCTCAACCTATTCTCCATGAAAAATCCTTACAATTAACTCCCCACTTTTCCTGCTAATTAGGGGTAGAAAGGTCAAATTGCCCTTGGGGAAGAAAATATCTAAAACTCAATCAACCTTTTATTCGGGTTGTCGCCGCGGCGAAGAAACGCCGCGGCGAAACTGTCCAGCAGCTTCCCTTGTGGCTTCAACCTCTCTTCGCCGCGGCGAAGATTCTTCTTCGCCCCGGCGAAGAACGGCAGACTGAAATTCTTCTGTTTTCAACCAATTTCAGGGCAACATTCAACATAGCACTCAAACAAACAAATATAACAAAAACCAACTCGATTAAGGGCGAAAGAGGAAACAATAACAACGTACCTCAAGCGGGGCGTTACACTACTCCAAAATACTGACATAAATTTCACATCCCTGTCTGAGACAATACTATTAGGTACTCCATGTAATCTTACTATTTCTTTAACATATAATCGGCCTAGCTGATCAGAGGAGATCTTGTCTGTAACTGAAATGAAATGAGCAGATTTAGTCAATCTATCTACAATCACCCAAATGGCATTATAACCCCTTTGCACTTTAGGAAGACCTAAAATGAAATCCATAGAAATATCTTCCCATTTCCACGAAGGAATACTAAGGGGTTGCAACAATCCTGAAGGGCGTTGATGCTCTGCTTTAACCTGTTGGCACACCAAGCATCTGGCAACATATTCAGTTACATCTTTCTTTAACCTTGGCCACCAATAGCTCTTCCTCAAATCCTGATACATCTTTACACTCCCTGGATGAGCGGCAGAAAGTACTATGTGCTTCCTCTAAAATCTTCTTTCTTAATTCAATATCTTGAGGAACATACACTCTATCTCTAAATTTCAAGATTCCATTCACCCATTTGAATTCTGATTCTCTACCATCTTTCAACGGCTGCTCAATTCCTTTACTAAACCCGTCATTCGCTTGTTTTTCTCTAATTTCCTCTAACAACTTAGACCGAACTTCAATTTTGGACAATTTCCCAAACTCCAACTCCATCCCCTCTTTCATTATCTCTTGTTTCAGGTGCTTCTGAAAAGTTAATTGAGCTAAGGAGACTTTCCTGCTGAGGGCATCTGCAACTACATTAGCTTTCCCTGGCTGATACATAATATCACATTCGTAGTCCTTCACCAACTCAAGCCATCTTCTCTGCCTCATATTCAATTCTTTCTGGGTGAAAAAGTATTTTAGACTTTTGTGATCTGTGTAAATATTACATTTCACCCCAAAGAGATAATGTCTCCAAATCTTCAAAGCAAAAACGACAGTTGCTAATTCAAGATCATGAGTGGGATACCTCTTTTCATAGTCTTTCAATTGACGAGAGGCATAAGCAATCACCTTACCTTTTTGCATCAATACTGCCCCCAAACCATTATAAGAGGCATCAGTGTAAATATCATAAGCTACTCCATCCTCTGGAAGTGTTAAAATAGGAGCAGTAGTTAATCTTCTTTTCAATTCTTGGAAACTTTTCTCACAGGTTTCAGTCCATCTGAACCGGGCTTCCTTTTTGGTCAGAGCTGTGAGTGGAGAAGCTAACTTAGCAAAGCCTTCCACAAATTTCCTGTAATATCCTGCTAACCCAAGAAAACTTCTAACTTCTTTTACAGTCTTTGGTCTTGGCCATTCAATCACTGCTTCAATCTTACTAGGGTCCACTGAAATACCCTTTTGTGAAACAACATGTCCCAAGAATGTTACTTGATCCAACCAAAACTCACATTTGGAGAACTTAGCATATAACTTTTTCTCCCTTAGTCTTTGTAGCACAAATCTCAAATGCTCTTCATGATCTTCCTTTGTTTTGGAATAGACCAGGATATCATCTATAAAAATTACTAGAAATTTATCCAAACAATCATGGAAAATCCTATTCATCAAATCCATGAATACCGCTGGTGCATTAGTCAATCCAAATGGCATCACTATAAATTCATAATGCCCATATCTGGTTCGAAATGCAGTCTTGGGAATATCCTTGTCAGCGACCCTCACTTGATGGTAGCCTGACCGAAGATCAATCTTGGAAAACACCGAAGCTCTCTTTAATTGATCAAACAAGTCATCAATTCTTGGCAATGGATATTTGTTTTTCACTGTCACTTTATTGAGCTCCCTGTAATCAATACACATTCTCATCGAACCATCTTTTTTTCTTGACAAATAAAATAGGAGCCCCCATGGAGAATGTAGGTCGAATGAAACCTTTATCTAACAACTCCTGAATTTGCTTCTTTAACTCTTGTAACTCTGCCGGAGCCATTCTATACGGGGCTTTAGATATTGGTGCCGTACCAGGAGCTAATTCTATACAAAATTCCACTTCCCTTTCTGGAGGAAGTCCTGGCAAATCTTCTGGAAAAACATCTTCGAATTCTCGTACTATGGGTACATCCCGAACACTAAAGTCTGGAAACTTTTCTTTATTCACCACATTAGCTATGTACCCTGCACAACCCTTCCTTATCATCTTCATTGCCTTCACTGCACTTATCATCAGGCTATGTAGATGACCTTCCCCAAAGGTGAAACTGTCTCCAGCATCTAAGTTAAACTCCGGCCTTCTTCTTCCGACAATCTATCAATACTCCATATTTGCTCAGGAAGTCCATTCCCAAAATCATATCAAAATCAGGCATATCAAAAACAATCAAATCAACATTCAACTCATGCCCATCAATCACTATAGTTTCCCCCATTAACAACTTATCAGCAAAATAATTCTCCCCATTAGGCATCTCGATTTTAACAGCATGTTCCACTTTACAAGGCTCTAAACCTAATCTTTTTATAATACCATATGAGATAAAAGAATGGGTAGCCCCAGAATCAATCAGTACATATAAAGAGGTAGAGTGGAATTGTAAGCGACCCGAGCTCGGAGATGGATTGGCTTTAGCTTCTTTCTGAGCCACTGAGTAAACTCTGGCAGTCGAACCTCCAACAGTCTGAAGGGAAGTAGCTTGAGTAACTTTACAGTCCTTTGCCATGTGTCCCGGTTGTTTACATTTGAAACACACATTGGTTCCTAATAGACAATTCCCTTTATGCTGCCTCCCACATTTTTGACAATGGGGAAGATTAGTCCTTCTTTGTTGTTGCTGTGGAGTCCTCTTATTCTTGCTACCCTTCTTTTGAAATCCTTGTTGAAACTTTCTTTTACCTTTGTCCTCTGAGGCCTGAGTGGAATTCCCTACTTCAACTTTCTGAACTGGTGTCTGGCCTGAACTAGAACTACCAATCACCAACTTGGGGTTCTCCATCCGCCTCTCCTTATTCACATAAATCTCCGCCCTCAATGCCCGTTCCAAGGCCTCACTATAAGTCTGAGGAGGTTGACCACCCGCTATAACAATCTGGGCAATTTTTGGGTGTAGTCCATTAATAAATCTCTCTAACCGGCACTGTTGAGTACTCACCATAGTAGGAGCAAAACAGGCTAAGGAGTTGAACATTGTAGCATACTCTCTAACAGTCATATTACCCTGCTTCAATTCCGTGAACTCTTGAGTCTTCACGGATAACATGTCTGCCGACCGATATTCTGCTTCAAATAGCCTTTTAAATTCATTCCAGGAAAGATTACTCGTCACATAGGTATGCTCCATTAGCTTCCACCATACCCGAGCATCTCCTCTCAACAAATAGGAAGCATAGCGGCCTTTTTCCTGATCACTCATGGGAAACAAGGCCATTGCCCGTTCAACAGTCTCTAGCCATTCCTCTGTTACCGCCGGATCGTTTGAACCACGGAACTCTGGAGGTTGGTGCTTTTGAGAAAGATTATAGATTGGTTCTACTTGTCCAGAAGGTGTAACACCCATCAGCATAACTGGTCCAGTTACTGGAGGTGGAACTGGTATTTGGAGCTGTGGCTGAACTACTGGAGCTGAGGGATTTATACCTTCCGGGATCACCCTCCTAAAGGCCTCAGTAATGGCTGTCTGAATCATCCTGTTGATTGCAGCCTCATCCAAAACAGAAGCATTTTGGGCAGACGTAGCTGGTCCACTATTAGGGGGCACACTGGTAGTCGGTGCTACTGGCTCACTAGTGCCTGCATCATTAATATTCTCCTCACCCCTCCTATTAACCTTTCGTGGACGCCTCGCAGCCATACCCTTTACTCACACAAATTTCAATCAATATTAGCTAATTCTATTCACTAAACAATTAAAGAAAATACTTACAGCAATCGGCTGGAGAGAGTATCTTGGGGACGCATGAGGAATGGTACTTCCATTACTTACAAACACCATTTTCATCATCAATTAAATAGAAAATAACTACAACAATTCAATCAAAACATCATTTCGAACACCCAAAATCGCGCTCTGATACCAAATGTAAAACCCCTCCCTAGCCGGGTATTTCCTAAGTATCCCTTGGCCATTGAGAACCTAGAAAACGCACGCCTAGGAAAGAGTTTATTTTAAAATCCTATTTAAAGAATAAACTTGTAGTTTAAAACATATATATAGATATATGTGTTTAATTTTTTTTCTATAATAAGTTCATTGTATAATCAAAAAATATAATTTCCTTTCTTGGAGTAAATTATGAAATCCATAGTAATATTTACTAGAACATACACACTTTTATAGAATTTACTAGCAATTTGATTTCCTTTATTAATACAACATATTTACTCCATTATAGAACATGGACATAATTACTACATTATGAGGTATGAACATAATTACTACACTAAATACTAGCAAAACCATTCAAAAGTCATAATTAAAACATCCCTTCATGCTCATAGCATCCCTCGGAATCCTCTCCCAGCTTCATGCCTTAATCCTTACCTGCAAAACATTTTAAAACATTTCATGGGGTGAGCGCTAATCGCTCAGTAAGGAATATGGCCATTTATAAACTATTAAGGTTCATTATACATCATTTTACAAGTATATTACTTAGGACCTTACCTACCTACAAAATATGACCTTCATTCTTTAACATAACAAGTTCATAAAACATATCATACACTTTGGACTTTTCTCATAAACATAAGTCATAACATAATCATACATAATATAACATAGAACATATATGACTTATGAAATATTCATGTACATGGCATGCTTATTTCTTTTGTCTTTATACTTGATGGTTTCATTAATCTTTGTTATCCGATCGGATTCATTTGAACCATTACCTTGTTCTTGGTCGTCACCTCAAAGGACTCATGGTTTCCATAAGAATTCCATTCCTCTGATCTTGGTTTATACCTCAAGAGACTCATGGAATTCATTCTTTAACATTTCATAAATTTTTCATAAGACAACTAAATAAGCTATATGCATTACCATTATGAATGCAAACATATGGACTAACATATTCCATGCTCAATCATACTATATTCTCCTACTAAATTTCTTAACTTAATTCAGTCAATTTCTCATACAATACAAAGAATTTCAGTAGTAAGATTATTCAGGGGTTTACTAGAATTAGAAACAAATGGGAATTTCCATTAAGAAGGTGGATGCCATACAGTTCGTTACTTTCAAGCAATTTTTCCATTATCTTCTAATTCGAATTTATTTTTGGCTAAAACATAAACGTTTTAGGTCTGTTTCTCAAGTTTTTAACACTTCAAGAATCAACTCAATCAGACTTCTATAACTTCAGTTATGACTGATTCCGTGAAGCATGTACAGTATAAGTCTTAAAACAGCCAAATCCGAATTCTATTCATTTTAACCATGTCACCTTCATTTGCACATTCATATCATTTGCCATATCATTCTTAGTATAAAAGGCCATAAAAACCTCCCTTTTTACAGAACCAAAAAGTGCCAAAACATCATCCAACTACAAATCTCTTAATTGGCATAATCATCCTCCATATGCACACATACACCAATCAACACACCCATTTAAACAACTCATAACCAAAACATAGCATCACACTCATATTAACATAAATAAATGTAAGTTTCATAAACCCTAGGTGTTATCAATTGTAGTCATAAGGGAGATTTTTTCCTTACCTTAGTATTCAAAGCACAAAGGTACTCCTCCTTGGCTCCAAAGTTTCACCTTTCTTTAACCCTGAAATTGAAGTTCTTTAAGGGTGGATGGTGATCTCCTTTGAAAATCAACTTGAAATCCTAAGAAAATTTGAGAATAAAAGCTTGGATTAGTGGCTTTTATGGTGGATTTGAGAGATGAAGAAGAAGATGATATATTTGGGGTCTCCAAGGCCGACTACTCTCTTTTTAAACCTTGTAATATTCATTCCATTGATACTCTAATGTGATTGGTCAATAAAAGTTAGATATAAAGGTCATTTGGCATAAATTTTTCATATAAGGGCGTTTTGGTCATTTCTACCTCAACATAAAGATAAGTACTCATTTAATGCCATTTGACTTCTTTAAAACACTTAACCATTAAGCAATCCCATTAGGTGAATGACTAATTTACCCTTGGTGCACTTTTATGGACACTTAATCATATGGTTTTGTATGAAAAGACCATTATACCCTTGGTTACTATTTACGTCATTTAACCATATTAATCAACTTTATGACCATTCTACCCTCATTTCTCTTCAATGACATCATCCTTTATACTTTATAACGGCCACATCTCGAAATACATGTAAATTGACCATTTTACCCTTCCATTCAAAAAAGAAAATTACTTGAAAAGTAAATTTCATACCTTAAGGCATTGGAATAATAACGCGGGGTTTACATTAATCATCTCACTAAACACAGAACAAGATTGGCCCCTAGCAAGGCATCATGGCCACCCGATAGATTCGGATTCAGCAAAGTAGCTACCTGTCAATGATATGGTTACCGTACAACTCGATCCTTTCATCATTCGTTATCTCGACGAGACTGGGGCATAG
Source organism: Pistacia integerrima (assembly GCA_026225825.1). Taxonomy (NCBI): domain Eukaryota; kingdom Viridiplantae; phylum Streptophyta; class Magnoliopsida; order Sapindales; family Anacardiaceae; genus Pistacia; species Pistacia integerrima. The sequence goes on from CM047749.1 coordinate 27,345,099, forward strand.
AAATAGTGTCATCCTCCGGTTACTCTCGATATTATGTATTGAGTTATGGACCAATGACCTGTATTATAAACTGGATAGAGCAACAACTCAATCCCACTTTGTGGCCACAGTTTTAGTGTCATTGCCATTTACTGAATTGCGCCGTGAGATAACTTCTCCCGTAGCCGGAAGTGATGAATCCTCTGTCTATCCACTATAGTGTTGCTACACTCCTTGACGTAGCCAATCACCACCGTATTGACAGCTCTGAATAGAACTGCGTTAGGCTAGTGTCAAACTATACCAATCGATGCACAAGGCGTTCCTAGTGATCTCAAGTCTAAGGATCATATGCACCACCATTCGTTAGAGGAATTTTTCCATAGACATTGGGGTTACCATCCATATGGAATCCTCTGGTGGGTCAGTCCAGTGAACTTGCCTACAGCAAGCACCCATGTGTTGCATCAGGTTGTCACTAAACAACCTTGACAAGTGAGATCGATCCTTTGCCATTCGGCAGTCGTTCAACACTATGATAGCCTTACCGTATTATCTGTGCCCTTACTTCAGAATAATAATGGGGCTACGGACGTTTCTAGAATGGCCACCATATGTGCTCATAGGGTTCTCACTATCAAGATTTGAAACACTTGATACCCTCGTCACGGTTCTACCATTCTAAGGCTATATATCAATACATATTGCAATAATAATGATTTGCGAGATATAGAATAAAATGCCTTTTATTATTGATTAATGAACATTATTAAAAAGAGTCAATTCTACAATAATTGATTGGAATACGGGTTATTTGGTTGCCTCTGATTTCCTGCCAAGTAGTTCACTTGCTCCAATGATGAAGATGACGAAGCAAATGTGTTCCCCACTTGACACTCGCTGCTCACATGGTTTCTGCACAAAAAATCACAAGTTAGTTGAGGTGCTTGAATAGAATTTACCTGCATACTTCCCAACTATTTCTGAAGTGCTGTGAGTTGGGCTGAGATGGCTGTGAAGGCATCAACTTCATGAAGACCCGTAGATTTCCTTGATATCACTCTCTCATTTGGTCTTTGATAGTTGTTGCTTGCCAAAACCTCAAGAAACTCATAAGCCTCCTCTTGTGTCTTATTCTACAAGGCTCCTCCTGATGCTGCATCCACCATGGTTTGCATGTTATCCATCAGTCCATTGTAGAATGTTTGGACTTGAAGCCAAACTGGTAACCCATGGTGTGGACATTTCCTCATCAATTCCTTGTACCTCTCCCAAGCCTCATACAATGACTCGGATTCATCTTGTAGAAATGATGTGATATCATTTCTCAGTTTTGCTGATTTTGCTAGAGGAAAGAACTTGGTCAGGAACTTCAGTGTTAGATCATTCCATGTTGTGATAGTTCTCGATGGTAGTGCCATTAACCACCCCTTAGCTTTCTCCCCCAATGAGAATGGGAATAACCTCAACCTAATGGCGTCATCTGACACTCCGTTCGTTACCGACTGCTGGATCATCTGAATGATTGCCAGCTTAATCTCAAAGTTGTTGGCTTGCACCGTAGGCCTAGTAATACTCGACCCACTGTCATTAACCGTGGGAACTGAGAATTCCCTTAGTGTCCTGTTTTCTGGTTTTGCCATTTCAACAGCTATTTCTTCCGTTTTAACCACTATATCCTCTATTTCTCTTCTCTCTCTGTTAAGTCCTCTAGCGGTTCTCTCAATCTCAAGATCAATAGGAACCATTGGCTGATGTCTCGCTTTTCGCATAAACTGCACAAAATAAACGAAAGAAAGTGAGATCACAAACCAACTGAAAATTGAAAACAAAAATCAAAACTTCAATCTAGCTAACTATAGAAAAACTCAATGTTAACTTAAAACTCAATCCCCAGCAATGGCGCCAAAAAACTTGATGCGTGTTTCCTACAACATGCAATATGTACAAGTATACTAGTCGCACAAGTAATAGAGTGATGAGTGAGTATCGTTCCCACGAGGATTGTTGCTAAGCACTAAGTTTTCTACCGTTTTCAAGTTGAAGCAATCAAATTCTTTTGGATTTAAGGGAGCAATTTAAACTATAACTAAAACAAAATTTTACTAAAATTAAATTAAATTATGAAAGCAAGATTTAAAATATGGATAAAATCAATTCGAACAAACGGGTAGGGTTTTGACTTTATTCAGACTCTATGGGTTAAACCTAAAGAATTAAACTAAATTCATATTCACATGCATTGATTGTAAATCGAACTCTCTAAGGTGTCCAACATACCTTCTCAGACTATGTTTTCCTACTCTTCCCTATTAACCTTCCGTACCCAACAAAATGAAAGTTAATAAATCTAAGCTCATTAAGCACAAGAATCCTAGATTGATTTCATTGGTTCTTGAATCTATCTCTAGCATCCAATAATACAATGGTGATTACCCAAGAAGCTTAACATGAATTATCTCTCAATCTCATCATGTTCATCACATAAAAACAATAAAAAACAGAATAATCACACAATCAAAGCAAACTCATATGAAATTAATAATCATCTACTCTCTAACCCATTAGAATCCGAACTACATCAAAACCCTAACCCAAAATAGGTTAGTTCATGGCTAAATCAATAAAACAATTAAAAGAAAAATTCCAAGTTCAACATCATCGAAACAAGAGAAAAGGAAAAGAATCTCCCCAATCAACGAATCCACTAGTTTCACCTCAAATCTTGACACTTTGTTTATCCAAAATCATTCAAAAATAAATCTAAGAAAATGTAAAAACTGTTGTCTATCTCTCCACCAACGCCCTAAACAAAAAGACTAAGTATTTCTTCTATACCTCGCCCAAAATCTTAAAACTTAGCCTAAAAACAAAACTGTGCGTTTTACAAAAACTGGAGAATGTAGACTTCGCCGCGGCGACAAAGGAGCTGAATCTGGTGTGTGAGTGGCTTATTTCGCCACGGTGAAGCACAACCTTCGTCGCGGCAAAGCTTCCTGAAGAATTCTAAAATTACAGAATTGCCCTCCGTTTGCTTCTGAGTCCAAAAACTCCAAATCTGCCTTTATTCGCTCAAAATTTCCATTTTAACCTGAAACACAAAATGTAAGGAATTAAGTAGCAATTCAGGCAAAAATAACTAAGAAGTATCTGAAATCCGGCCTAAAAGCTTAAATAAACTAGTATAATCCTCGGATTATCAGTTAGTCCAGTGAACTTGCCTACAGCAAGCACCCACGTGTTGCACCAGGTTGTCACCAAACAACCTTGACAAGTGAATCGATCCAAGCTTTCCGACATGGTCATTCAACACTATGATAGCCTTACCGTATTATCTGTGCCCTTACTTCAGAATAATACTGAGGCTACGGACGTTTCCAGAATGGCCACCATATGTGCTCATAGGGTTCTCATTATCAAGAGTTGAAACACTTGATACCCTCGTCATGGTTCTACCATTCTAAGGACATATATCAATACATACAATGATGGTTTACGCGATATAGTGTAAAATGCATTTTATTGATGAATGAACATTATTATAAAGAGTCAATTCTACAATAATTGATTGGCTCTAGGGCACCTACTCTAACATGAGTGCAGTGGCATTTTTGGTGTTGTATGTCGACAACATACTTCTAATTAAGAATGATATACCGAACTTGCAGTCAGTAAAGACTTGGATATCCAAGTGCTTCTCCATGAAGGACTTAGAAGAAGTAGCGTACATCCCCGGAATAAAGATCTACCGAGATAAATCACGTAGGTTGCTTGGCATAAGTCAGAGTACATACATTGACAAAGTGCTGAAGAGATTCAGTATGGAAGAATCCAAGAAGAGATTTCTTCCAATGTCACATGGTGTCTATCTCTCTAAAAATATGTGTCCTAAAACACACGATGAGAGAGATAAAACGAAGAGGATCCCATTTGCGTCAGCAATTGGATCTATCATGTATGTCATGTTATGTACTCGGATTGATGTCTCGTATGCATTAAGCACTTGTAGTAGATATCAATCAAATCCAGGTAAGCGTCACTGGATAGCTGTTAAGAACATCCTTAAGTACCTAAAGAGGACTAAAGACATGTTTTGGGTTTATGAAGGGGAAGATGAGCTCACTATAAGAGGATACAGTGATGCTAGTTTCTAGACAGACAAAGATGGTTATCGTTTGCAATCCGAGTTTGTATTTTGTCTCAATGGGGGTGTGGTGAGCTGGAAGAGCTCCAATCAAAGCATTATAGCAGACTCTACATTGGAGGTTAAGTATATCGCATTATTCGATACAGCCAAGGAGACGGTCTGGATTAAGAAGTTTGTCATTGAACTTGGTGTGGTCTCTATAATTTTTGATCCAATAGATGTCTATTGTGACAACAATGGAGCAATAGGTCTCACCATAAGTCTAGACACACTTAAACGGTTTCATCTCATCAGAGAAATGGTTGAGAGGAAAGATGTACAAATCAGTAAAGTTCATATTGATGACAATCTCGCTGATCCATTGATGAAGCCTCTGTTGCAACAAAAGCATGAAAAACACTTAAAGTCATTCGGTATTAAATACATGAATGATTGGCTATAGTGCAAGTTGGAGATTGTTAGAGTTAGTGCCTAAGAGCCAATCAATTATTGTAAAATTAACTCTGTATTAAATTTTTATTTATTAATAAAAGGCATATTCTACTATATCGTGTAAATCATAGTTATATGTAATGATATATGTCATCAGAATGGTAGAACTGTGATAAGGGTATCAAGTGTTTCAGATCTTGATAGTGGGAATCCTATGATCAAATATGGTGGCTATTCTAGAAACATCTATAGCCCTAGTATTATTATGATCAAGGACACAGATAATACGGTAAAGCTATCATAGCATTGAACGACCTTGTTGAAAGGCAGTGATTGATCTCACTTGTTAAGGTTGTTTGCCGACAACCTGGTGTAATGCATGGATGCTTACTGGAGGTAAGTTCACTGGACATACCCACCAGAGGATTCCATATGGATGGTAACCCTAGTGTCTATGAAATAAATCCTTTAACAAATGATGGTGCATGTCATCCTTAGACTTGAGATCACCACAGTGTTAGAGTAGATGCCCTAGAGCCAATCAATTATTGTAGAATTGACTCTTTGTAATAATGTTCATTAATCAATAATAAAAGGCATTTTATTCTATATCGCGTAAATCATTATTATTGCAATATGTATTGATATATATCCTTAGAATGGTAGAACCGTGACGAGGGTATCAAGTGTTTCAAATCTTGATAGTGAGAACCCTATGAGCACATATGGTGGCCATTCTAGAAACGTCCGTAGCCCTAGTATTATTCTGAAGTAAGGGCATAGATAATACGGTAAGGCTATCATAGTGTTGAACGACCTTGTCAAAAGGTAGTGACTGATCTCACTTGTCAAGGTTGTTTGGTGACAACCTGGTGCAACACATGGGTGCTTGCTGTAGGCGAATACATCGCAACAAGTTCACTGGACAGACCCACCAGAGAATTCCATATGGATGGTAACCCCAGTGTCCATGGAACAAATCCTCTAACGAATGGTGGTGCATGTGATCCTTAGACTTGAGATCACCAGAGCGCCTTGTGCACCAATTGGTGCAGTTTGACACTAGCCTAACGCATTTCTATTCAGAGCTGTCAATACGGTGGTGATTGGCTATATTAAGGAATGTATCAAGACTATGGTGGATAGACAGAGGATTCATCACTCCCGGGTACGGGAGAAGTTATCTCATGGCTCAATTCAATATATGGCAATGACACTAAAACTGTGGCCATAGTGGGATTGAGTTGTTGCTCTATCCAGTTTCTAATACAGGTCATTAGTCTAGAAACTGAATACATAATATTGAGAGTAACCGAATGTTGACACTATTTCTATGCCTTCGTCTCGTCGAGATAATGTATGATGAAAGGATCAAATTGTACGGTAACCATATCATTGACTGGTAGCTACTTTGTTGAATCTGAATCTATCGGGTGGCCATGATGCCTTGCTAGGGGCCAATCTTGGTCTGTGTATAGTGAGATGATTAATTGGTGTTCATCGTGATACTGTGCACTGCCAGTATGATGAGAAGCCTATGGGTCACACACATAGAAGATAATTTAAGACTCAGGAAGAAAGAATGGAGTTTTCGTCTTTTTAGGTGAAAGGGTATTTTGGTAATTTCACAGTGCAATTAAATTTGCTGAGGTCGTAGCCTTTATTTGATTTATTAGAAAAATTAAATAAGTGAAATTACGTTTAAATTTGTGTTCGCATATGTTCAATTAAATCATCATTATTGTTAAATATTAATATATAGATTAAATATATATTAATTGATTTTAATTGAGATAATGATGAAATAAAAATAAATATCTAATTGGGAGTGTTTGGTAACATGGGGTGTTTGGGTTGGAGCCCAAGCCTATTCCATATGGGAATAGGGCATTAAAATAACACTGTAAAAGGAAAGTGTTAATTCAAAGAAAAGTGATTTTTTCTCATTAGTTCATTTTCATTGTAAAAGAGAAATACACACAACCCAAAACTCTCTCCCGCGACAATATTTCATTTTGCCCAAAATCAATTCATTTGATTCTTGTTCTTTAATCTTAAAGCTATGGAGGATCTAGCAAATCCCTCCTTAGTTCTTTGTGATTGTCTTCGTGTGGACTACGTGGGTTCGATCCTACACTTGGGTCGGTAGCCAAAACGTTCATTGACAAATTTGGAGGAGCCTCCAAACGTGCGTATGTTTTCTAAACTCATGATTAATTTTTCTGCTGATTTCTACTTTAATATAAACTGTAAAATTATACCTTTGATCTTGGCTCTTTGGGAACTATCCTTGTATTATTGTTTCTGCTGTGTACATGGACTGTTTCCTAACAGTGGTATCAGAGCCTAGGGTACCAAATTTTACAGCTTTTATGTAGATGGTTGATAACATGTATTTGATGATATTATATTGCCTTATAGAATCTGCCTAAAATCTACCTTAAAAGCATGTTTAAAAAAATCTATTAATCGATTAATTTTAATTTGTTGATGATCTGCAAGTTTGGAATAATGGTTGATGGATTTTTGTTGAAATCAGTGTGTATGATTGATTGAAAAATCCATTTGGAGTGTATATGGTTACTATATGAATAGATCCAGAGCTACAGATCTGTGTACGCTCGCCGCGGCGATCTATCCCATCGCCGCAGTGAGCGTTATTCACACTCACGCAGGTGACGAAACCAGTGCTCCCTGCAGCGATCGTCCTTAGAGCGTGGACGTTTGCATAACCAACGCACCCCATGGCGATATAACTCATCGCCGTAGCGAGCGCACTCCCGAGTGCACAGGGGCTAAAATGTAAGGTTTCAAAACTTTTAGACCAAATACAGATCTACAAATTGTCAGGAGGCAAAGGAACTAACCCACAAATTTCAAAAATTGATTGTTTTTGAAATGTATGCTTTGTACTTGTTTGTATACTGCATGGTGCCTGGTACATGAGCCTTAGACCTAAGGGTGAATGTTTTAAAATATTCTTTTGGGTATGTATGGTTGTAAATTTATTAAATAGGGCCTGCGTGTCCTGTCTTTCTCCTCTTCTCAATGTAAATTCCCTTCTCATGTCTTTCCCCTCGAATGTAAATCGAGGTTTCTAAATTTATTGATGTAAAGAATTTGTATAATTATTTTATTGTAAGTTTAGAATGATATTTTTGTAATGTACTTGAAGACGGAGCAAAGGATGAGGCAACCATACTTGAAGACTCAAGATGTTTATTACAGGACCCCTAGGTGACCCACCGATTCCTTTAGGCTCGAGGAAATCGGTTTTAGTTGGGCCATGTGCAGGCACGTATTATATTATGTTTAGAATGCATGCTAAAGTTGAATGTTGAATAACATGCCAAACAATGTCATTCTAACAAAGATAATAATATGGTGAGACATTAAATAACAAACCCTTAATTAAAGTATATTAAGTCACGTAAGCCTTCCATCACCATGGTTTTAATCAAACCACTGTTCGTCAAAACCTTGTTTGCCAAAGCGAAGGGTACGCTTCTACCAATGGGAGGTTAAAATTCATTAGAGTTTTCCTTAATGGTGATGGGTCGACTTAAAATGACGGTTTTGCTTGTTCACCAAAGCGAAGGCTGATAAACACGTCATAGGCATAGTAGAGCAGTACACATATTATGTGTACGTGGTGACATGTAGTGTCCACTCTACTGATACTGAGAATCACACTTGAGGACAATGTTGGAGCTATTGGATTGTGTGATTGGCTTGTTGGCTTTTTCGTATTTGAGGTTGATAGTAGGAGCTATCAACTGGTGTGGATTAAGTTTGTTTTCTTACCTAATCAACTCATTTTGGCTTGTTCGCCAAAGCGAAGGTTTGAAATGGACCGGATGGGATCTCAGTCCACTAGGAAAGTCAACGGGCTTTCCCGAGTTAACAGTGAGGCCTATTGGCGTGCTATCATAGGCACCTAAAATTAAAACCCTAAAAAATACACGTAGTAGTGTGAGTAGGGATTGTTCCCATGAAGAGTGTCTAGCCGAGTTTAATGTTACGTGAACAAGGCTGGGGGTTTTTGAGTAAAACAAAAATAATTTCAGGAAAAACAATTCAAATTAAACTATCGAAATCAATCAAATAACGAAACTTGGTCTAGGTCAACATCCACCATCAGAATCTTACAATTGATCATCGATACAAAAATAAATCAATTCATACCCTGAATATTCACCATTGGAACTATTTTCCTATCTCTCCTTAGTTCTAATTAATTAAGAAACAAGCGATCTAATTAACCTTACTACTAAACAACCCTAGACAAGCGCTAAAGATTTAATCTAGTGGCAGCCTTAAGACCTAGAGAGATCGATGAAGCTAAACAACACAAACTCAAGGGGTTGCATTTAATTTAGTTGAATGTTCTTCTTAAGACTTAACAATTCCTGACGCAACAAATTCTTAAACCCTAATTGCTTCACAAGTTAAAGGGATCAAACAATTACAGATTTGATAACTAACTTAGCAGTAGATTGCAACAAATAATGAACTAGTAGGCCTCCTAGTAATTAAACGCAGCAATCATGAAAATATGTATAGAAGAACATCCAATACTCAAACATAAATTGAACACTTAAAAAAACCAGATTGATCTCACAGTTTATTGATTCAGAGGTCTTGTTTCCTTCGACCAAGTTATAAAAATTAGCTGCTCATGGCCATCACAAAAATTCAAAGGAAAAACAAAAATCCCCCAAAGAGAGAAAAGAGAGGCGTGTGTGATATAAATCTAAATCTCCTAAAAATATTCGGAAAGTGGTGTGTCCAGCTGTAATTTGCGTGCAACAAGTCTTCAAATCTTCCAATAATGAACTGCCTCTTTATTGCATGACAAGGTAGAATGTTCCAGAACGTCGGCAGTGTAGATGCGTCAACTTCAAGCTTGATTACAACCTTGATGCAGCGAGTATCTCTCCAAAGTCAAAACATGAAAGTTATATATCTCTTTCTTAGTGTTCCACAGAATTTGAATCATCTCAATCGGAGCTTGGATGGGAGAGTTATGCCCAGATTACGAAACAATGTTGAAACTGTCCGAATTCACTTAATTAGTTCTGTTTTGCAATTAACACCTCCATTTGCATCCTAAATCAAAATAGAATAATAATAAGTACATTTAGGCAAAAAATAAGTATAAAAGACTAGACATTAAGGGGGTTAAATATGACATTTTGCATTCTCATCAAATTCCCCCACACTTAGCTTTTGCACGTCCTCGGGCAAACTAATGCAAACAAACACTACACTCAAGTCATATCAAGAACACCATCATGATGCATAAGCAACAGTATTTAATCCATGCATATTCATACCTAACTTAGGAAGCAGCAAAATAAAATAAAGTAGAGTTAATGACATTCATCTCTCTTCATCATTTTCCACAATTACTCTCAATCAGTCAATGCAAGCAAAGAAACTAATCACAACCAATTCATGTATAACTCACCTCTCAACTTTTTCCTCAACTGTTTCTCTTTACTACTACAAACTAGGTAGCAAACTAGGGAATTTTTTTTTTTTTTTTTTTTTGGTTTTGAAAAAGAATGAGTGCATTTTATGCTCCATCTCATTTCATGGTTGTGTTTATGAGTGAGTGCATTTTACGCTCCATCTCGACTCACCACATGCCTTTCTTGTCTTTTTCCTATTTGCTTAAACCCAAATTTAGGACTAGCTTAAGAGAAACAATTTTTTTTTTTTTTTTTTTAAGGGTTGTTATACACTCCTCAATCATGCTTCGTACACCAAGTTCACACAACTTATCAAGACATATCGTTTCAAACTACAAAGATTCAAATATGATTAACTCTATTTTATGAAATATTGCTAATATCCTAAGTCAAGGAATATGCTCAATAACAAAGTCAAGTTACTATTTCATGCATCACTAGACGTTCAAAGACATGACTTAAAGCATAAACCTTCCTAAAAACAAAAACTGTTTTTTTATCTTTTTTTTTTTTTTTTTTTTAATTTTAAAGCACAACCTAAATCCCTTCCCCCACACTTAAAACTGACATTGTCCCCAATGTAAGATGAAATGCAAAGAAAAGCCAAAAATAACCAAAATTTAAATGCAAGAATTAGAAAACAAACTCCCATTGGGTTGCCTCCCAAGCAGCGCCTTTGTTTATTGTCGTTGGCTTGACTCAAGGCTTTTCTTCTTGTGATGCACTAAGTTTACTTGAGATGATCACCGGTAACGTTCCTTCATCTCCAAGGAACATGTTCTTAAGGTAACTAGGGAGAGGCTTCAAATCTGGAATGGGGGCCTGCAAAGCAGAAGGTAAAGGCCTCTTGTTAGAAATTGGTGATGCAATATAAGGAACATTACCTGAATGCTGTAATTTTGGAGAATCATTCAAAGCTGCAACAGTTTCCTACAAATTAGTACTCAAATCTAACTCCTCATTCTCTTCCTCAAGATGCTTACTAATGGCAACTCCCAATCCATCTTTTCCATCAAGTTCAAAAACTTCATGTGCTAAAGAATCAACCACATAAATAGAATAAACAGGATTATCATTATCATCATCAAGATATTTCATGGCATCATAAATATTAAACTTAACGATTTGACCATCAAATTCCATGGTAAGTGTGCCACAATGAACATCTATCTTAGTCTTGGATGTCTTTAAAAATGGTCTTCCTAACAAAATAGAAGCAGATTCATGTCCATTTTCTATATCAAGCACATAGAAATCAGTAGGGAAAACTAAGTCATTAATTTGTACCAGAACATCCTCAACTACACCCTTAGGATAGGCATTAGATTTATCAGCTAATTGAATCACAACACCAGTTTTATTCAAAGGTCCAAGTTTCAAAGAAGCATATATGGAATATGGCATGACATTTATAGAAGCTCCTAAATCTATCATGGCCTTCTCAAACCTAGTGTTACCTATCGTACAAGGGATAGTAAACATACCTGGATCTTTACACTTTGTTGGAAGTTTTCTCTGAATCACTGCAGAAATATTCTCTCATACTCTCACCTTTTCACACCCCTTACGTTTCTGTTTCCTCTTAATTGTACACAATTCTTTCAAGAATTTATCATAACGAGGTACTTGTTTAATAGCATCTAAAAGTGGAATATTTACCTCGCATCTACAAAAAGTCTCATATAGATCTCTGTTCTGCTCGTCTTTTCTAGATTCTACCAAAGCTCAAGGAAAAGGAGGTACCGGTTTATAATCGGACAAGGGTGGAAACTTATTCTTAGGAACATCATCGTCGTTGGGAACGCTCATGTTTCCAATGACATCTTTCTCCTTTTCTTCCTTCGACGATGCAGGGGCTGCCTTTGTTGGAATCTCAACCTCTTTACCACTTCTCAAGACGATCGCACTTACATTTTCTCTTAGACACCACCTTGAACTTTGTTGCGCCTCCAACTTACTTATTGCGGTTGCCATCTATGTTATCTGATTCTCCAAACTTTGAACACTAGCCATCGTCTCCTATTGAAATTGCAAAGTATTAGTAGCAAGAGACTTAACAATATCTTTTAAAGACATACCAAAATTAGAAGTTTGGTCCGGTTGTTGCTAGGGGGGTATGGCTGCTTATACTGCTGGTAATTTGGGCGGTTTTGAGTCATGGGCCGATTCACTTATGGATTCCCATAGCCAAGATTAGGGTGATCTCTCCATCTAGGGTTATATGTGCTCGAATAGGGATCATACTTCCGTTGCGGTTGTCCAGGAAAACCACCTGCTGCATTCACTTGCTCAATAGGCTCCTCTTGAAGAGTTGGACACATATCAATTGGATGCCCTACTACCGAACAAATCCCACAAGCCTTTACTGTTTGAATGTTACCTACAGCCATTTGATGAACAAGAGAAGTTAAACTCGCAATTTGTTGTTCAAGGGAAGAAATGTTTACCTCATTATCACGCCTAGAAGGAAGGTCAAGCCTAGTGCCAAATTGTTGAGAATTGGCCGCCATATTTGCAATCAAGTTCCTTGCGGCCTCGGGAGTTTTATCCACCAAAGCTCCTTCGCTAGCAGTATCAATCATGCTCTTATCAATGTATAGAAGGCCCTCATAGAAGTACTGGATCAGTAGGTGCTCACTAATTTGATGATGGGGGCAGCTTGCACATAATTTCTTAAAACATTCCCAGTATTCGTGTAGGGACTCTCCATTGTGCTGCCTTATACCACAAATTTCTTTTCGAATGTTGGCCGCCCTTGAAGTTGGGAGATATTTCTCCAAAAACAATCTCTTCATCTTGTTCCATGTGGTTATAGTCCCGGAGGGTAGATAATAGAGCCAATCCTTAGTTGTATCCTTCAAAGAAAATGGGAAGGCTCTTAATTTAATTTGCTCTTCAGTCAGCCCCATAGGTTTCATACTCGTGCAAACCACATGAAGCTCCTTTAAATGCTTGTGAGGATCTTCACCTGCAAGGCCATGAAAAGTGGGCAAGAGATGTATTAGTCCAGATTTTAATTCAAAAGTAGTAGCAGCATCTAAAATAGGAAACGTTGTGCATAAAGGTGCTTGATTCAAATCAGGGGCAGCAAGCTCTTTCAAAGTTCGATTTCCAGCCATGACGTCCTCCTCTTCTAAATCAGAGTTGCTAGCAAATTGGGAATCAAAAACCAAATTGCTTTCCTCAAAATTTCTCTGAGCTTCCTTCCTTAACCTGTGCAAAGTGCTCTTTATTTCCGGGTCGAATGTTAAATCACCAAGATGAGAGGACCTGGTCATACAACAAAAAATCCCATAAAAGAAATAGGAAAATAAATGACAAATAATGAAAAACCAACCAAAAAATAAAAAGATTAATTAAATTTTTTTTTTTTTTAATAACAGAAACACAAAAATGCCAAAAACCCTATCAAAACATTGTTTTCTAGCCTCAAGAGGGTGGGGCTAGTTTCTAGTCTTGCTCAGAATTTCATTTTCTTTGAAACAAGTACTCGCAGCACTCCTAATTCAACCAAAATTTTTCTTATGAATAGTATTATTGTTCATCCGGAACAGTACTACTATTCACATTTTTTTTTCTGAAAAAAAAAAAAAAACAACAACAACAAGAACGAAATAAGAATCACAAGAACAAAAAAATCAACTAGAATCACTCCCTGGCAACGGCGCCAAAATCTAGCGTGCTGTCGTAGGCACCCAGAATTAAAACCCTAAAAAATACACATAGTAGTGTGAGTAGGGATCGTTCCCACGAAGAGTGTCTAGCCGAGTTTAATGTTACGTGAACAAGGCTGGGGGGTTTTGAGTAAAACGGAAATAATTTCAGGAAAAACAATTCAAATTAAGCTATCGAAATCAATCAAATAACGAAACTTGGTCTAGGTCAACATCCACCATCGGAATCTTATAACTGATCATCGATAAAAAAATAAATCAATTCATACCCTGAATATTCACAGTTGGAACTGTTTTCCTATCTCTCCTTAGTTGTAATTAATTAAGAAACAAGCAATCTAATTAACCTTACTACTAAACAACCCTAGACGAGTGCTAAAGATTTAATCTAGTGGTGGCCTTAAGACCTAGAGAGATTGATGAAGCTCAACAACACAAACTCAAGCAGTTGCATTTAATTTAGTTGAATGTTCTTCTTAAGACTTAACAATTCCTAACGCAACAAATTCTTAAACCCTAATTGCTTCACAAGTAAAAAGGATCAAACAATTACGGATTTGATATCTAACTTAGCAGGAGATTGCAACAAATAATAAACTAGTAGGCCTCCTAGTAGTTAAACGCAACAATCATGAAAATATGCATAGAAGAACATCCAATACTCAAACATAAATTGAACACTTAAAGAAAAAAAAAACAGATTGATCTCACAGTTTATTGATTCCGAGGTCTTGTTTCCTTCGACTAAGTTATAAAAATTAGCCGCTTATGGCCATCACAAAAATTCAAAGGAAAAATGAAAATCCCCCAAAGAGAGAAGAGAGAGGCGTGTGTGATCTGTGTTATCCCTAATCTGATCTCCCTCTCTCCATATCCAATTCGAATTTTTAATTCTACTAAATCTAAATCTCCTAAAAATATTCTAAAATCCCAAAATAACCTTTATCCTAATCGAGTAATTGAAAATAAAATAAAGTCTTAGTATAAAATAGGAAAGTGGTGTGTCCAGCTTTAATTTGCGTGCAACAGGTCTTCAAATCTTCCAATAATAAACTGCCTCTTTATTGCATGACAAGGCAAAATGTTCCAGAACGTCGGCAGTGCAGATGCATCAAATTCAAGCTCGATTACAACCTTGATGCAGAGAGTATCTCTCCAAACTCAAAACATAAAAGTTTTAGATCTCTTTCTTGGCGTTCCACAGAATTTTGAATAATCTCAATCGGAGCTTGGATGAGAGAGTTATGCCTAGATTACGAAACAATGTTGAAACTATCCGAATTCACTTAATTAGTTTTGTTTTGCAATTAACGCCTCCATTTGCATCCTAAATCAAAATAGAATAATAATGAGTACATTTAGGCAGCAAATAAGTATAAAAGACTAGACATTAAGGGGGTTAAATATGACATTTTGCATTCTCATCAGCTATTGACTTGAGTAAAATAGTGGGAGCATCATTTAATAAAAGACCATATTAAATAATAATGAACTTTATAATGACTTTATTTTTCTGCAATTGTAGATTCACCAAAATGAGCATTATGAACCTGCGACCGATAATCGAGAAAGAAAACAGGTTGGATGGATCCAATTTCTCAGACCGGTATCGTAATCTTTAGATTATACTCAAGTCAGAAAGAAATTGTATATCCTTGAAAAGCCATACATGGTTGAGCCTGACCCTGATGCCAGTCAGGAAGTTAAGGATACTTATCAAAAGTTCCTTGATGATGCTGATAGCGTTCAATGCTTGATGTTAGCATCGATGACACCTATGCTGTAAAAGCAGCATGAGAATATGGATGCTTCTTCCATTATTCTACACCTCAAGGAGCTTTCCGAAACAAATGCTCGACATAAGAGGTACAAGGTGTCGAAAGCATTGTTTGGGAGTCGTCTGACTGAGGGAGCCCAAGTTGGTCCTCATGTGCTCAAGATGATCAAGCACATAGAGAGGCTTGAGACTTTGGGATGTGGCTTGGATGCAGAATTACAAATGGATTTAATTCTGCAATCCTTGTCTGACTCTTATGCTCCGTTCATAATGAATTTCAATATGAACACGATGGAGAAAACCCTGTCAGAACTTTTGAACATGCTGAGGACTACAAAGCACTACTAGGAAAAGTCCAAGCCTGTTTTACTGGTTGCTGCCAGTAAAGCAAAGGGTAATGGTAAAGGTAAGGCCAAGGCCAAACCCAAGCCAAAGTCCAAAGGACAGGTTGCTCTTGGGCTTGAGAGTGCATAGGGAAGGGCAAGGTAGTCTGCTTCTTTTGTGGCAAGTTTGGCCACTAGAGGAAATACTGCAAGGCTTTCCTCACAAGCAAGAAGAAGTCAGAGGCTACGACTTCAGGTATTTTTATTATTGAGATTAATTTCTCTCACTCAACATCTTGGTCAATGACACAAGATGTGGTACTCACATTTGTACTGATGTGTAGGGACTAAGGCAGCGTAGAATGCTCGCCAAGGGAGAGGTAGACCTATGAGTTGGAAATGAAGCACATGTGGCTGCATTAGCTGTAGGGACTTACTGTTTATCTTTGCCTACAGGCTTGTTATTGGAACTACATAACTATTATCACGTACCTTCTATTTCTAGAAATATTATTTCAGTATCCGCTTTGGATAATATAGGGTATCATTTTGAGATATCTAATGGATTGTTGTCCTTTAGTTTGAATGGTATTCTATTTGGAATTGCAAGGTTATATAATGGATTATATGTTCTTGATTTAAACAATAAATATATTCTCAATATTGAAACCAAGAAAGCTAAACATAGCGATCAAAACCAGACATATCTCTGGCACTATAGATTGTGTCATGTTAATAAGACCCGCATTGCAAAACTTCAAAGGGATGGAGTTTTGTACCCTTTTGACTTTGAGTCATTTGAGGTATGCGAGTCATGTCTGTTAGGCAAGATGACCAAGTCTCATTTCACAAGACAAGGTGAAAGGGCTACTGAGCTGTTAGGCATCATCCATAGTGATGTATGTGGTCCACTAACAGTTGAGGCCAGAGGTGGATATTCATACTTCATCACATTTACTGATGATTTCAGTAGATATGGTTATGTCTACCTCATGAGACATAAATCTGAAGCCTTTGATAAATTCAAAGAATTCAGGAATGAAGTACAGAATATCTTGGGCAAAAGTATTAAAGCTCTTCGGCCGGATCAAGGAGGTGAATACTTAAGCTCAAGGTTTTCAGAGTACCTGAAGGAATGTGGCATAGTATCACAACTGACCCCTCCTTATACACCCCAACATAATGGAGTGTCAGAAAGGAGGAACAGGACCTTACTTGACATGGTTAGGTCCATGATCAGTTTTAGTGATTTACCTGCATCGTTCTAGGGTTATGCCCTAAAAACTGTGACTCACGTTTTGAACTGTGTGCCGTCAAAGTCTATAGATAATACTCCATATGAGCTATGGAGTGGGCGAAAGCCCAACTTGTCTTATCTAAAGATTTGGGGTTGCGAAGCTTATGTTAAGAAATTGACTTCGAACAAGCTGGGCCCAAAATCCTGTAAATGTATATTTGTGGGGTATCCAAAGGAGACCAAAGGATACTACTTCTACCACCCAGAAGAGCGCAAAATTTTTGTTGCTCGATCTGGTGTCTTCCTAGAAAAGGAATATTTTCTAAGAAGTACTAGTAGGACAAAAGTAGAACTCGATGAAGTTCTAGAACCACAAGATATACTAGACGAAGGACGGGATGATGTGCCACAGGAAGTGGTTGAGCATCATGAGGAGGTTACCCCACAACCTGTGCATCAAAGTGAACCACCTTAGGTAGCAAAAGAGCTATGTAGATCTGGGAGAGTACGCCATGAGCCCGAGAGATACGGTTATCTCGTGACTCAACATGGTGACGTACTAGTCTACTAAGACGATGAACCCAGAACCTACAAAGACATTATATCAGATCCAGATTCTGTTAAATGGCTTGAAGCCATGAAATCTAAGATGGACTCCATGTACCAGAACCAAGTGTGGTCTTTGGTGGAACCACCTGAAGGGGTAAAACCCATAAGGTGTAAATGGGTCTTCAAGAAGAAGACTGACATGGATGGCAAGGTGCATACTTATAAAGCACGATTGGTTGCCAAAGGTTTCAAACAAATTCATGGCATTGACTATGAAGAAACCTTTTCGCCAGTTGCCATGATTAAATCCATCCAGATTATGCTTGCAATTGCAGTATATCATGACTATGAGATTTGACAAATGGATGTCAAAACTGATTTCCTGAATGGAAACCTTGAGGAGGATGTGTATATGACACAACCTGATGGTTTCATTCTTGATAGTCAAGCGAATAAGATATGCAAGTTGAGAGATCCATTTATGGACTCAAGCAAGCTTCAAGGAGCTGGAACATTCGTTTTGATGAAGCCGTAAAAGAATTCGGTTTTACCAAGAACGAAGATGAGCCTTGTGTTTACAAGAAAGTGAGTGGGAGCATAGTAGTATTCCTAGTGTTGTATGTTGATGACATACTTCTGATCGGGAATGATATACCGAACTTGCAGTCGGTAAAGACTTGGTTATCCAAGTGCTTATCCATGAAGGACTTAGGGGAAACAGCCTACATCCTTGGTATAAAGATCTATCGTGATAGATCGCGTAGGTTGCTTGGCCTAAGTCAGAGTGCATATATTGACAAAGTATTGAAAAGATTCAGTATGGAAGAATCCAAAAAGGGATTTCTTCCAATGTCACATGGTGTTTATCTCTCTAAGGAATTGTGTCCTAAAACACAAGATGAGAGAGATAGGATGAAAAGGATCCCATATGCATCAGCAATTGTATCCATCATGTATGCTATGTTATGTACTCAGATTGATGTCTCATGTGCTTTGAGCACTTGTAGTAGATATCAATCGGATCTAAGTGAGCGTCACTGGATGGCTATCAAGAATATTCTTAAGTACCTGAAGAGGACTAAGGATATGTTCTTGGTTTATGGAAGGGAAGATAAGCTCACTATAAGAGGATACAGTGATGCTAGTTTCCAAACTGACAAAGATGATTATCGATCGTAGTCAGTGTTTATATTTTGTCTCAATGGTGGTGCAGTGAGCTAGAAGAGCTCCAACTGTAGCGGACCCTACAATAGAGGCTGAGTATATTGCATTGTCAGATGTGGCCAAGGAGGCGGTCTGGATTAAGAAGTTCATTACTGAACTTGGTGTGGTTCCCATGATTGTTGATCCTATAGACATCTATTGTGACAACAATGGAGCAATTGCTCAAGCCAGGGAACCATAGTCTCATCACAAGTCCAGACACATACTCAGACGATTCCATCTCATCAGAGAGATAGTTGAAAGGAAAGATGTGCAGGTTAGTAACGTGTATACTAACGACAATCTCACAGATCCACTGACAAAGCCTCTGTCGTAGCAGAAGCATGACAGGCACTTGAGATCATTTGGTATTAAATGTTAGAATAGATGCCCTAGAGCCAATCAATTATTGTGGCATTGACTCTTTGTAATAATGTTCATTAATCAATAATAAAAGGCATTTTATTCTATATCGCGTAAATCATTATTATTGCAATATGTATTGATATATGTCCTTAGAATGGTAGAATCGTGACGAGGGTATCAAGTGTTTCAAATCTTGATAGTGAGAACCCTATGAGCACATATGGTGGCCATTCTAGAAGCGTCCGTAGCCCCAGATATTCTGAAGTAAGGGCACGAGATAATATGGTAAGGCTATCATAGTGTTGAACGACCTCGCCGAAAGGCAAGGATCGATCTCACTTGTCAAGGTTGTTTGGTGACAACTGGTGCAACACATGGGTGCTTGTTGTAGGCGGATATACCGCAGCAAGTTCAACGGATCGACCCACCCGAGAGGATTCCATATGGATGGTAACCCCGGTGTCTATGGAATAAATCCTCTAACGAATGGTGGTGCATGTGATCCTTAGACTTGAGATCACGGAGCGCCTTGTGCACCGATTGGTACAGGTTTGATACTAGCCTAACGTAGTTCTATTCGTGTCGATGCGGTGGTGATTGGCTATATCAAGGAGTGTATCAAGACTATGGTGGATTGACAAAGGATTCATCACTCCCGGTGCGGGAGAAGTTATCTCACGGCGCAATTCGGTATATGGTAATGACACTAAAAGCTGTGGCCCACAAAGGTGGGATTGAGTTGTTCCGCTCTATCCGCATTATAATACGGGTCATTGGTCCGAAGAACGAATATATAATATCGAGAGTAACCGAAGGTTGACACTATTTCTATGCCTTCGTCTCGTAGAGATAAGCATTATGATGAAAGGATCGTATTGTACGGTAACCATATCGTTGACAGTAGCTACTTTCTTTGAATCGAATCTATCGGGTGGCCATGATGCCTTGCTAGGGGGCCAATCTTAGTCTTGTATTAGTGAGGACGATTAATTGGTGTTAATCCCGATACTATACACTATTGGTATGATGAGGAGCCTATGGGTCATACACATAGACGATAATTTAAGAGCCAAGAAGAAAGAAGGGCGTTTTCGTCTTTTTGGGCGAATGGGTGTTTTGGTAATTTCACAATGCAATTAAATTTGCTGAGGTCGTAGCCTTTTTATTTAATTTGTTAAAGAAATTAAATAAGTGAAATTACGGTTAAATGTGTGTTCGCACATATTTAATTAAATCATCATTATTGATTAAATGTTAATTAAATATTAATTGATTTTAATTAAGATAATGATGAATTAAATTAAAATATCAAATTGGGAGTGTTTGGCAACATGGGGTGTTTGGGTTGGAGCCCAAGCCCATTCCATGTGGGAATAGGGCAACTTGGTTTGCCTATAAAAGGAATAGTGTTTGTGTGATTTGATTAATTTTGCCTTTAAAACAAACACACACAGCAGCCCCTTTGACACTCATTCCCACGCCACTTTCATCTTTTGATTGAAAAATCAAATACTGATTTTTCTTCTTGATTTCTTAAGGCCAAGGAGGATCTAGCAAATCCCTCCTTGGTTCTTATTGATTGTTTTCGTGTGGACCTCTACGGTTCGATCCTACACTTGGATCGGTAGCAAACACATTCAGAGACAACATTGGTGGAGCCTCCAAACGTGGGTATGAATCTAAACCTTTGGATTTATATTTTTCTCAGATTCTAATTATGCATAAGCGTAAAATCTATGCCTTGATTTTGGGTTCTAAGGAGCGATCCGTGGTTGTAAAATTTTTGTTTTCATTTGCACAATCGTTTCCTAACAAGATGTTATCGAGCCTAGGGTACTAGATTTACGGTTATTGAATGGTTGATACATGTATTTGTTGATAACATGCTGAATCGCCATGAAAAACCCAGGTCTTTGCCTTGATGAATCTGCCATGAAAAACCCAGTTTTTGAAAAAATCTGAAAAAAATCGTAAATCCATGATTTAATGAGTGATTCAAATGATAAAGTGGTTTAATAATGTGTTGATGAATGTTATATTGGTTGGTTAATATCCTGGTTGAACGTATATACGTTTGATTTGATTTGGATTCGTGTTTATACACAAAAAACTGCAAAAACGACAAGTCATTTGCGGTTGGGGATTTCCGGGAGGGTTTCGCGCGGCGGCGAGCCTCTGGGACAGTTTCGCCGCGGCGAAGTCGTGGCGGCTAGACCTAATTTAAATCCTCGCCCGCGGCGAAGTATCACGACGGAAGTGCATCTGTAAGTCCTGCTTGCGGCCCGAAGATAAAACCTTACTGTTGGCGAAATCTGTAGTTTTCCCATTTTGTATTTTTTTACGAAAGGGACTAATCTGCGATTTTAATAACCTATAAAGCCAATGTACATTCTGCACATTTAAGAGGGTAATTAATTAATTAACCTACCTAATTCAAAATTGATTATTTTTGAAATGTATGCTTTGTACTTGTTTGTATATTGCATGATGCGCGGTACATGAGCCTTAGACCTAAGGGTGAATGTTTTAAATAATTTTGGGTATGTACAGTTGTAATATTTTAAATTTTAAATAGGGCTGCGTGTCCTGCCTTCTCTCTTCTTCTTAATGTACATTCTTTTCTCATCTCATTCCCCTCGAATGTAAATCGAGGTTTCTAAATTTGTTGATGTAAAATTAGTTTAATATTAATTTTATTGTAAATTTAGAATGATGCTTTTGTAATGTACCTGGAGATGAAGCGAAGGACGAGGCAACCATACTTGAAGACTCAAGATATTTGTTACAAGGATCCCTAGGTGACCCACCGATCCCTCTAGGCTCGAGGAGATCGGTTTTAGTTAGGCCATGTACCGGCACGTTTAATATTTTGTTTAGAATGCATGCTAAGGTTGAATGTTGAATAACATGCCAAACAATGTCATTCTAACAAAGATAATAATCTGATGAGACATTAAATAACAAACCCCTCAACTAAGTATATTAAGTCACCTGTGCCTTCCATCACCATAGTTTTAATC
Organism: Pistacia integerrima; assembly: GCA_026225825.1. Lineage (NCBI taxonomy): Eukaryota > Viridiplantae > Streptophyta > Magnoliopsida > Sapindales > Anacardiaceae > Pistacia > Pistacia integerrima. The sequence continues at coordinate 27,367,280 of CM047749.1, forward strand.
AAACCCAAACCCGTTCGTCGAAACCTTGTTCGCCAAAGCGAAGGGTACACTTCTACCAGTGGGAGGTTAAAATTCATTGGAGTTTTCCTTAATGGTGATGGGTCGACTTAAAATGACGGTTTTGCTTGTTCGCCAAAGCGAAGGTTGATAAACGCGTCATAGGCATAGTAGAGCAGTACACATATTATGTGTACATGGAGACATGTAGTGTCCACTCTACTGATACTGAGAATCACACTTGAGGACAATGGTTGGAGCCATTGAATTGTGTGATTGGCTTGTTGGCTTTTTCACATTTGAGGTTGATAGTGGGAGCTATCAATTGGTGTGGATTAAGTTTGTTGGCCTACCTAATCAACCCATTTTGGCTTGTTCGCCAAAGCGAAGGTTTGAAATGGGCAGGATGGGATCTCGGTCCACTAGGAAAGCCAACGGGCTTTCCCGAGTTAATAGTGAGGGCTATTGGCTTGAGTAAAATAGTGGGAGTATCGTTTAATAAAAGACCATATTAAATAATAATGAACTTTATAATAACTTTATCTTTTCTGCAATTGTAGATTCACCGAAAATGAGTATTATGAACTGCGCCAAGATAATCGAAAAAGAAAAGCAGGTTGGATGGATCCAATTTCTCGGTGGTATCGTAATCTTGGATTATACTTAAGTCGAAAAGAAATTGTATATCCTTGAAAAGCCATACATGGCTGAGCCTGATCTTGATGCCACTCAGGAAGTTAAGGATACTTATCAAAAGTTCCTTGATGATGCTGATAGCGTACAATGCTTAATGTTAGCATCGATGACACCTATGCTGCAAAAGCAGCATGAGAATATGGATGCTTCTTCCATAATTCTACACCTCAGGAGCTTTATGAAACAAATGCTCGACATGAGAGGTACAAGGTGTCAAAGCCTTGTTTGGGAGTTGTCACCGAGGGTGCCCAAGTTGGTCCTCATGTGCTCAAGATGATCGAGCACATTGAGAGGCTTGAGACTTTGGGATGTGGCTTGGATGCGAATTACAAATGGATTTAATTCGCAATCCTTGCCTGACTCTTATGCTCCGTTCATAATGAATTTCAATATGAACACGATGGAGAAAACCCTGTCAGAACTTTTGAACATGCTGAGGACTACAAAGCACGACTAGGAAAAGTCCAAGCTCTTTCTTGGTTCTTGCCGATAAAGCAAAGGGTAATGGTAAAGGTAAGGCCAAGGCCAAACCCAAGCCAAAGTCCAAAGGACAGGTTGCTCTTGGGCTTGAGAGTGCATAGGGAAGGGCAAGGTAGTCTGCTTCTTTTGTGGCAAGTTTGGCCACTGGAAGAAACACTGCAAGGCTTTCCTCGCAAGCAAGAAGAAGTCAGAGGCTACGACTTCGGGTACTTTCATGATTGAGATTAACTTCTCTCCCTCAACATCTTGGGTCATGGACACGGGATGTGGTACTCACATTTGTCTTGATGTGCGGGACTAGGCGGAGGTAGAGTGCTCGCCGGGAGGGGAGGTGGACCTACGAGTTGGAAATGGAGCACATGTGGTTTGCATAGGGCCCTTTGTAGGGGACTTCTTGTTTATCTTTGCCTACGGGTTTATTGTTGGAACTACATAAGCGTTATCACGTACCTTCTATTTCTAGAAATATTATTTCAATATCCGTTTTGGATAATATGGGGGTATCATTTTTGAGATATCTAATGGATTGTTGTCCTTTAGTTTGAATGGTATTCTATTTGGAATTGCAAGGTTATATAATGGATTATATGTTCTCGATTTAAACAATAAAGATATTCTCAATATTGAAACCAAGAAAGCTAAACATAGCGGGATCAAAACCAAACATATCTCTGGCATTGTAGATTGTGTCATGTTAATAAGACTCGCATTGCAAAACTTCAAAGGGATGGAGTTTTAACCTGGGGAAACTTTCACTATTTTGAGGTATATGTCATGCCTTTTAGGCAAGATATCCAAGTCACCTTTCACAGGGACAAAGTGAAAGCATACCCCGGATTTCAATGGCATCATCCATAGTGATGTATGTGGTCCACTACAGCCTTGAAGCCCTGGAGGTGGATATTCATACTTCATCACCCATTACTGATTTGAATAGATATGGTTATGTCTACCTTATGAGACATAAATCTAAGCCTTTGATAAATTCAAGGGGAATTCAAAGGGAACGAAGTACATAATATGTTCAAGGGCAAAAGTATTAAAGCTCAACTAGGGATCAAGGAGGTGAATACTTAAGCTCGGGGTTCCCCGAAGTACCTAAAAAAGGAATGTGGGATAGTATCACAAACTCCACCCCTCTATACACCCCGACATAATGGAGTGTCGGGAAAGGAAAGGAGGAATAGGACCTTACTTGACATGGTTAGGTCCCATGATGAGTTTAGTGGATTGCATCGTTACGGGGTTATGCCACAGAACTGCGACTCACGTTTTTTAAGGCGGGTGTGTTAAGTCAAAGTCGTAGATAAGACTCCATATGAGCTATGGATTGGCGAAAGCCCTAACTTGTCTTATCTAAGGATTTGGGGTTACGAAAGGCTTATGTTAAGAAATTGACTTGAACAAGGGTTTGGGCCCAAAATCTTATAAATGTATATTTGTGGGGTATCAGGAGACCAAAGGATACCATTTCTACCACCCCGGAAGAGCGCAAAATCTTTGTTGCTCGATCGGTGTCTTCTAGAAAGGAACATTTTCTAAGAAGTACTAGTGGGAGAAAAGTAGACTTCGATGAAGTTCTAGAACCACAAGATATACTAGGACGAAGGCAGGGATGATGTGCCACAGGAGTGGTTGAAGCATCATGAGGAAGGTTACTCCACAAATTGTGGATCAAGTGAACCGCCTCGGGTGCATGGGAGCTACGTAGATGCAGGAGAGTACGCCATGAGCCCAAGAGTCCCCGGTTATCACGTGACTCAAACATGGTAGCGTACTAGTCTATCAAGGAACGATGAACCCCGTAACCTACGAAGACGCTATATCGGATCGTGATTCGCTTAAATGGCTTCAAGCCATGAAATCTCGAGATGGACTCCATGTGCGAACCAAGTGTGGTCTCGGTGGAACCACTGAAGGGTAAAACCTATAGGGTGTAAATGGGTCTTCAAAGAAGAGACTTGACATGGATGGCCCCAACGTGCATACCTATAAAGCAACATTTAGGTTGCCAAAGGTTTCAAACAAATTCATGGCATTGACTATGAAGAAACCTTTTAGCGGTTGCCATGATTAAATCCATCGGGATTATGCTTGCAATTCTTTGCATATCATGACTATGAGATTTGGCGGAGGATGGATGTCAAAGCTTGCTTTCTGAGCGGAGGCCCTTGGGGGAGGGAGGATGTGTATATGACACAACTTTGATGGTTTCGTTCTTGATAGTCAAACTAATAAGGTATGCAAGTTGCGAGATCCATTTATGGACTCAAGCAAGCTTCAAGGAGCTGGAACATTCGTTTTGATGAGGCCGTAAAAGAATTCGGTTTTATCAAAAAATGAAGATGAGCCTTGTGTTTACAAGAAAGTGAGTGGGGCCGGCGTAGCATTCCCTAGTGTTGTATGTCGATGACATAGGCGATCGGGAATGATATGCCGAACTGCGGAATCGGTAAAGACTTGGTTATCCAAGTGCTTCTCCATGAAGGACTTAGGGAAGGCGACCTACATCCTTGGTATAAAGATCTATCGTGATTAGATCGCGTGATTCTTGGCCTAAGTTTGCGAGTGCATATATTGACAAAGTCTTGAAGCGATTCGTATGGAAGAATCAAGAAAGGATTTCTTCGATGTCACATGGTGTTTATCTCTAAGGAATTGTGTCCTAAAACACAAGATGAGAGAGATAGGATGAAAAGAAGGGATCCCATATGCATCGTAATGGATCCATCATGTATGCCATGCTATGTACTCGGATTGATGTCTCATGTGCTTTGAGCACTTGTAGTAGATATCAATCGGATCTTGGGTGAGCGTCCATTTCGGATGGTTGTCAAGAATATTCTTAAGTACTTGAAGGGAAGGGACTAAGGATATGTTCTTGGTTTATGGAGGAAGATGAGCTCTGTAGAGGATACGGTGATGCTAGTTCCAAGCGGACAAAGATGATTATCGATCGTAATCGGGGTTTGTATTTTTGTCTCAATGGCGGTGCGGTGTTTGGAAGAGCTCCCAAGCAAAGCAACGGTTAGCGGACTCTATAATGGAGCGAGTATATTGCATTGTCGGATGACCGAGGGCAGGAGGCACGGATTAAGAAGTTCGTCACTTGAACTTGGTGTGGTTCCTACTATTGTGATCCTATAGACATCTATTGCGACAACAATGGAAGCAATTGCTTAAGCTAGGGAACCCACGGTCTCATCGAGTCCCAGACACATACTCGACGATTCCATCTTATCAGGAGAGATAGTTGAGAGGAAAGACGTGCGGAGTTAGTAAAGTGCATGCGGCGACAATCTCGCGAGATCACTTACAAGCCTCATCGCGGCGAGCATGAAAGGCACTTGAAATCATTTGGTATTAAATACATGAATGATTGGCTATAGTGCAAAAGTGGGGAGATTGTTAGAATAGATGCCCTTAGAGCCAATCAATTATTGTGGCATTGACTCTTTGTAATAATGTTCATTAATCAATAATAAAGGCATTTTTATTCTATATCGCGTAAATCATTATTATTGCAATATGTATTGATATATGTCCTTAGAATGGTAGGGAACGTGACGGGAGGGGTATCAAGTGTTTCAAATCTTGATAGTGAGAACCCTATGAGCACATATGGTGGCCATTCGAACGTCATGGCCCTGATATTATTGCAGAAGTAAGGGCACGAGATAATATGGTAAGGCTATCATAGTGTTGAGCGACCCAATGTCGGAAAAGGCAGTGGCGATCTCACTTGTCAAGGTTGTTTTGGTGACAACTGGTGCACACATGGGTGCTTGTTGTAGGCGGATATACCCGCGGCAAGTTCCTTTGGGTGACCCACAGGAGGATTCCATATGGATGGTAACCCCAGGTGTCTATGGAATAAATCCTCCTAACGAATGGTGGTGCATGTGATCCTTAGACTTTGAGATCCACCTTGGAGCGCCTTGTGCCAAACCGAGTGCAGGTTTGATACTAGCCTACGCAGGCTTCTATTCAGGTAGTCACAGACGGTGGTGATTGGCTATATCAAGGAGTGTATCAAGACTTATGGTGGATTGACAAAGGATTCATCACTCCAGTGCAAAGGGAGAAGTTATCTCACGGCCCCGCAATTCGGTATATGGTAATGACACTAAAGCGCTGGCCATAGTGGGATTGAGTTGTTGCTCATCCAGAATTATAATACGGGTCATTGGTCCAAAAGCGAATATATAATATCAGAAAGTAACCGAAGGTTGACACCTATTTCTATGCCTTTGTCTCCGTTAGAGATAGCATTATGATGAAAAGGATCCCGGGTATTGTACGGTAACCATATCGTTGATAGGTAGGCTTTACTTTCTTGAATCCAGAATCTATCGGGTGGCCATGATGCCTTGCTAGGGGCCAAATCTTGGAAGTCGTGTATTAGTGAGGAACGATTAATTGGTGTTAATCCCGATACTATACACTACCGGTATGATAAAGGAGCCTATGGGTCACACACATAGAAGATAATTTAAGAAGCAGGAAGAAGAAAGAAGGGTGTTTTCGTCTTTTTTGGGCGAAGGGTGTTTTGTAATTTCACAATGCAATTAAATTTGTTTCCCGAGGTTCGTAGCCTTTTTTATTTAATTTGTTAAAAGAAATTAAATAAGTGAAATTACGGTTAAATGTGTGTTCCACAACATATTTAATTAAATCATCATTATTGATTAAATGTTAATTAAATATTAATTGATTTTAATTAAGATAATGATGAATTAAATTAAAATATCAAATTGGGAGGTGTTTGGCAACATGGGGTGTTTGGGTTTGGAGCCCAACCCCATTCCATGTGGGAATAGGGCAACTTGGTTTGCCTATAAAAGGAATAGTGTTTGTGTGATTTTAATTAATTTTGCCTTTAAAACAAACACACCAACAAGATTTCTTGACCACCTCATTCCCCACCCCGCCACTTTCATCTTTTGATTGAAAAATCAAATACTTTGATTTTTCTTCTTGATTTCTTAAAGGCCAAGGGAGGATCTAGCAAATCCCTCCTTGGTTTCTTGATTTGATTGTCTTCGTGTGGACCTCTGCGGTTCGATCCCTACACTTGGATCGGTAGCAAACACATTCGGGAGAACAACATTGGGTGGAGCCTCCAAACGTGGGTATGAATCTAAACCTTTGGATTTATATTTTTCTGCGAATTCTAATTATGCATAAACTATAAAATCTATGCCTTGATTTTGGGTTCCTAAGGACGATCCGTGGTTGTAAAATTTTTGTTTTCCCTTTTCCCACCCGCGCAACGGTTCGCTTCCTAACATTAAATACATGAATGATTGGCTATAGTGCAAGTGGGAGATTGTTAGGAGTATATGCCCTGAGAGCCAATCAATTATTGTAGAATTGACTATTTGTAATAATGTTCAACCGATAAATAATAAAGGCATTTTTATTCTATATCGGGTAAATCATTATTATTGCAATATGAATTGATATATGTCTTTAGAATGGTAGAACGTGACGAGGGGTATCAAGTGTTTCAAATCTTGATAGTGAGAACCCTATGAGACATATGGTGGCCATTCTAGAAGCGTTAGTAGCCCCAATATTATTAGAAGTAAGGGCACGAGGGATATACGGTAAGACTATCACCGGTGTTGACGACCACTTTGTCAAAGGCAATGGTTTGAATCTCACTTGTCAAGGTTGTTTGGTGACAACTTGATGCACACATGGGTGCTTTGTTTCGTTGGCAAATACACCGCAAGAAGTTCTTTGGGACAGACTTCACGAGGATTCCATATGGATGGTAACCCTAGTGCCTATGGAACAAATCTCCCCTAATGAACGGTGGTGCATGTGATCCCTTAGACTTGAGATCACCCTTGGAGCGCCTGCATCGATTGGTGCGCTTTGACACTAAGCTTTCGACGCAGCTTCTTATTCCGGTTTAAGTCAACACAACCAGCCCGATTGGCGCATCAAAAGAGTGTATCAAGACTATGGTGGATAGACAGAGGATTCATCACTCCTCGGTATGGGAGAAGTTATCTCATGGGGCAATTTAGTATATGGCAATGACACTAAAATCATGCACCCAGTGGGATTGAGGTTGTTGCTCTATCCCGGGAATTATAATACAGGGTCATTGGTCAGAACTTCGAATACATAATATTGAAAGTAACCGAAGGTTGACACTATTTCTATGCCTTTGTCAGGTCGAGAATAACATATGATGAAAGGATCGGGAATTATGCGTAAGCATATCATTGTGGGTAAGCTACTTTGCTTTGAATTTGAATCTATCGGGTGGCCATGATGCCTTGCTAGGGGCCAATCTTGGTCTGTGTATTGTGAGACGATTAATTGGTGTTCATGCGTCTGTGCCTGCTTTAGTATGATGAGGAACCTATGGGTCACACACATAAAAGATAATTTAAGACTTCGGGGAAAGGAAAGAAAGAAGGGTGTTTTTGTCTTTTTTAGGTGAAAGTAAAGGGTTTTATTTTGGCAATTTCACGCTTGGGCAATTAAATTTGCTAAGGTTGTAGCCTTTATTTGATTTATTAGAAAAATTAAATAAGTGAAATTACGTTTAAATATTTGTTTGCATATATTTAATTAAATCATCATTATTGTTAAATGTTAATATATAGATTAAATATATATTAATTGATTTTAATTGAGATAATGATGAAATAGAAATAAATATCAATTGGGAGTGTTTGGTAACATGGGGTGTTTGTTTGGAGCCCAAGCCTATTCCATATGGGAATAGGGCATTAAAAATAACAAACCGTAAAAGAAAAGTGTTAATTGAAAGAAAAAGTGATTTTCTCATTAGTTCATTTTTCATTGTAAAGAGAAATACACATGGACCCCAAAACTCTCTCCCACGGCCGTATTTCATTTTGCCCAAAATCAATTCATTTGATTTTTGTTCTTTAATCTTAAAGCTAAGGAGAATCTAGCAAATCCCTCCTTAGTTCTTTGTGATTGTCTTCGTGTGGACTACGTGGGTTCGATCCTACACTTGGGTCGGTAGCAAAAACGTTCATTGACAAATTTGGAGGAGCCTCCAAACGTGCGTATGTTTTCTAAACTCGTGATTAATTTTTCTGCAGATTTCTACTTTAATATAAACTGTAAAATTATACCTTTGATCTTGGCTCTTTGGGAACAATCCTTGTATTATTGTTTTTTTGTTTTCTGCTGCGTACATGGACCGTTTCCTAACACAGAGTGCCTTATGCATCTATTGGTATAGTTTGACACTAGCCCAACGTAATTCTATTCAAAGCAATCAATACCGTAGTGATTGGCTGCATCAAGGAGTGTATGAAGACTATGGTGGATCAACAAAGGCTTCATCACTCCTTGTACGGGAGAAGTTATCTCATGGCACAATTCAGTGAATAGCAATGACACTAAAGCTATGGCCACAGTGGGATTGAGTTGTTGCTCAATCCAATTTATTATTCTGGTCATTGTTCTAGTAGCTGAATACAAAGATATCGAGGATAACTAAGGTTGACACTATTTTTATACCTCAATCTCGATAAGACAAGAGATGATGAAAGGATTTGATTGCACGGTAACCATATCGCTGATAGGCAGCTATTTCGCTAAATCTAAAATTATTAGGTGGCCATGATGCCTTACTAGGGGTAAATCTTAGTTTGTGTTTAGTGAGACGATTGATTGGTGTTAATCGCAGGACTACTCACTGCTGATATGATGAGGAGCCTACAGGTCACACACATAAGGAGACAGTTTAAGGATTAATGTATGAAAGGGGTATTTTCGTCTTTTCAGGCGAAATGGTATTTTGGTAATCTGACGGTGTAATTAAATTAGCTGAGATTGTTGCCTGTATTTAATTTTAATATTAAAATTAAAATTAGTGAGATTATATATAAATATATGTGTGCATATATTTAAATGGATTATTATTAATTAAATGTTAATATATTGTTATATATTTATTAATTGTTTTAATTATAATAATAATTAATTAAAATTTAAAATACCAATTAAAGAGTGTTTGGTTGCAAGGGTGAAGTGGGGTTGGAGCCCATGGCTATTCCTTATTGGAATAGGATTTTAATTGTTGCACTTTATAAGTGCAACTTAAAAATTAAAACAGATGATATAATTATTTTTCACTCAACCAAAACCCTAGCCTCCCTCACGTTTTCACTAGAGAGAAAAGAGAGAATTTTTCTTGAAAAATTCTGCACATCATTATACTTAGAGCATTGATTTAATCTAGCAAATTAAATCATTGTGAGTAATCCTGTCTTCTTGTGGATGAATGTTCATGCGATTCCATTCTTGAATCGTTAAGCGAAATCAAAGCCTTGAAGGAGTCTCCAAACGTACGTAAGTTATTCTGAATCCTTGTATAGATTTATCATATTGTTTTTAATGCATAATTTATAAACATGTAAACATTATAATCTATACCCAGATTTGGGATTAAGCATTTGATTGGATTTTTTGTTTTTGAATCAGTGTTTTTCTGTTGCGTATACCCGATCACTTGCTAACAATTGTAACAAATAAAAAGTGCATGAATTATGTGGGTGTGACTATTAAAATTCAAAACTGTATTCAACAATAACTGGTTCCAATGGGTCCACCCGTACTCGTATAGGTTAGGGTGCCAGTCCAATTTTGTGGGCCCGTTTAGATCAACCCATACCCGTGGGGCTTGCATCCGTTTGGACCCGGCCCACTTGCCTGTTTTGCCAAGTCTATATATATATAATCTACAAATACACACAAAATTTACAATCAAATGTAAGTTTCAAACTAAACTCGAAGATTAAAAAATTAAAAGTAACTTGAGATTGAAATTACGTATAATTTAATAATTGAAGCTTTTTTAATTTTCATAGATACGATGATGAAAATCCCACACATATTAAACAAAATAAATTTTAATTTATTTGCTAGTATACTTTGTTGTGTGTATATATATAGAAAAAAAATATGGAAGAAGAAGAAGTTTTTGAAAAGAGTGAGAACTCTTCGGGGTATTTTGTAATAATAGTTACAATAAAAGGCATTATTGTCATAAATTATAATTATTTTTCCCACCCTAAGCTTTGCCCCTGTAGGCATTGTTATATACATTAAAGAATTTGTAGCTTGACCGAATTGTTCTTGCCTTATCATCTATATGTATTTGTTGACATTAGAGTGAAGATATTGTGCAGGAAACAGAGGATATTATATGGTTCTAATTATCGTATGATTATCTAAGATTATGCGATTTCCTTTTGTAAAGATCATGACATTATTTTCCTTTATTTTCTTTCCTTACAAGTCACATTCTTTCTTGTATAAATTGGTGTAAATTTTACAAGAACAATATACCAAATACAAACAATTCTTCGCATAGTCTTTATTCTTTTTCTTCTCTCGGCATACTTTGGTAGCATAGCCACCTCTATTGCCTCTCCAATCTTCTTATTCTAACATGGTATCAGAGCAAGATTCTTACTCAAGCCTTCCTTTGCCCCTCAAAGTCTCCTTGCTTATTCCTGTCAACTAATTCAATCCCGCTCTCTGCTATTGGTCTCACCTACAAAACAAACACTCGGATTAGTTCTTTCTCTCTATCAATCAGATGGGTTCTACCACAAACAAATCAAGCCCATTAACCAATCCTTCAACCCATAATGAGCCCACACCAACTCTAGTTGGGTTTAATCTACCAAACATATGTCTAGGTCCAAATAACCATCTTGAGCACACAAACACTAGACTAGACCCAAACACTCAACCAAGCCCAAATCCATATCAATTTGAGTTCACGGTCAAACTGGCCCAAACCCATATTCTTTCCCATTCCAGATTGTTCCAACCACCTAATGCCGGTTGGAACCTGGCGATTCCCTTTACTCTCCACCGTCTAATGGACCAAAACTCATTCTAGTCAAACAAGTTCTCATCGGATCAAAAAATTATGTGACGTGGGCTCGCAATTTTCGATGGGTTCTTATCACCAAAGACAAAGATGGATTTATTGATGGAATCATCTCATTGCCAGCCGAGCCTTATCTCCACAAACATTGGACCCAATGTAACATGTTGGTCCATTCATGGATCAACAACTTCCTAACCTGGGAGGTTTCATTGATTTACCACCAACCAAAATCACCGAAAAAATGTGGCAATATATCAAAGAAATGTATGGGCAACTCGACTTAGCGAAGTTATTCATTCTCCAACAAAATCTTGCTGAGATAAAGCAACACAACCAAATAGTAATAGTGTACTACAATCGCTTGTCAGCAATCTGGAACGAGTTGGATGCCGTTGTTGAGCCATTACAAGGCCCACCGGAAACCCTGAAACAATTTCGAAAACTCAAAGATCAAGAAAAGTTAATTCATTTTTGTGCTCAGTTAAAATGAAAGTTTTCTCAAATTTCGCACTCAGATATTGCCCAAAACTTCGTTGTCTTTATCAATTGGCTATTCAAGATGAAAGCCAATAATTGGCTTCCATAGCGTCATCACGTCCTGCTGATTCAACAATTTTTGTTTCAGATAAAGGGGAAAGTCTAAATTAGAAGCGGCTTGGGTTTCATGGTGAAAAATGCCTTTATATATAAAGCATTGAACAACCCAGATAGGTTCAAGTCATCCAACGGTCAACAATCAGTCAACCAAGTTAGTCAAGTTAATGGTCAAAGCAATTCATCCAACGACTCTCCATTAGGGAATTTTCAATATGGATCCAAGGGCTCATGATCATCCAGATCCGGAAAGAGAAAAATATATTATGATTATTGCAAAAGGAGAAATCACAATTGCGACACGTGCTAGAAATTACATGGTCGTCCAAAGAAAAAAACTGGCAATCCAACGCCAAATAACATGACTGCTAACACTGCTAGGATAGGTGTAGTAGAGCCAATAATATTAGACTCTTGTAATATTATATTGAATATCAATGAAGGCATAAATTCTATATCATGGCATTTGTTTATATATTTATATATATATATATTGATATATGTCCTTAGAAGGGTTGAACCATGACGAGAGAATTAAGTGTTTCAAATCTTAATTGTGAGGATCTTATGATCACTTATGGTGGCCATTCTAGAACCGTCCATAACCTCAATACTAATCTGAGCAAGGACACAGATTATACAATAAGACAATCATAGCATTGAACAACCCTACCGAAAGGTAGTGATAGTTATTACATGTTTAGGTTGTTTGGTGACAACCTTGTCCAATGCATGCTTGCTTGTTATTGACAAGTTCACTAGACTGACCCATCAGAAGATTCCATATAGATAGTAATCCCATTGTCTATGGAATATATCCTCTAACGGATGGTAGCACATGTGATCCTTGGACTTGAGATCACTCGAGCGTCATGTGTAAATATTGGTGTAATTTGACACTAGCCTAACGTAGTCTTATTTAGGGTTATCAATATGGTAATGGTTGGTTACATTGAGATATACACTGTGGCGATGGTGGATCAACAAATGATTTATCACTCCTAGGTATAAGAGAAATTATCTCACTAAGCTATTTAGTTAGTAACTATGACCGAAAATCTATGGCCACAGTGGAATTGAGTTGGTGCTCAAATCCGATTTTATTTGGTCATTGATTCAATAATCGCATGCAAACGTATCAAGGTAAAATAGTTGAAGTTGACACTACTTCTATCCTTCAAAACCTGATTAGATAAATGATGATGAAGGGATTTGAATTGCACAGTAACCATATTTTTTAAAGGTAGCAACTTCGCTAAATCTTTATTTGTTGGATAATCATGATGTCTTGCTAGAGGCCAATTTTGATTGGTGTACGGATCGCTAATTAGTTTTTGCCTAATTATGAATTCGGTCACTGCCAACATAATGAAGAGTCTACCAGTTGCAAACATTAAAAGCAGTTTAAGGAGAATAATGAAATGAAGGATAATTTCATCTTTTAGATGAAATGCTATTTTGGTAATTTTGCTATGCGATTAAATTCGCTAAGGTCATTGCCAATATTCAATATTTTTATTGAAATTAATTTAGCGAAATCATAAGTATATTAATATTAATATAAAACATTAATATTAATATGGGATATATTTAATTAAGTTTAAATATATTTAAATACCAAAATAAAATATATGAATAAATAAATATATATATATATATATATATATATATATATATATATATATATATATATATTCAGAGTATTTAATTTGAATGCTATTCCTACTCCATTCCAAGTAGGAATAGCAATATTCCTATTCAAAATGAGGGATATTTTATCCCTCACTATATAAAGAAAGGAATAGGAGAATTTAAGAGTTAGTTCATATTATTCTCTCACTAAAAACCCTAGTTGTCGCCCCTTGCAAAGAGAAAAGTTTTTCTCTCTCAATTTTGTTTTCTCTCTTAGGGCAAACCAATTAATCTAGCAGTTAATTCATTTGTGATTGCCATCCTGCTTTTGTGTGGGTACTATTTTTCTCGATTCTCTCCTTTAATCATTTTGCGAAGTTGAAATCAAAATCCGTTTGAAGGAGCCACCAATGCAGGAATTGAATTAATCCTTGTATGATTAATATTTATTCTTAATAGATTGCATTATATCAATCTTGGTCATGGGATTCGGTTAAAATTGAATAAAAACTTTTATTTTATTCTGCATTTATTCAATTAAAACCCCAACAAACACGTCACTGAGAACTAGGGTAGAAACAACCATGATCAAGCCTGAACAAATTAGTCATCTAATCTACATGCTGAATCAAACTTCCAACCACCAATGTTTCTGCTAGTTATGTAGGTACATTTTTTGTTTAAGCAATTCGGTCTCCCGTGATATATGGATTATTAACTTAAGGGCTAGTGATCACATAATTTGTCATCAAAAATATTTCCTGACACACACAAAATCCAACTCACCAGTTTCTATTAGAATGCCAAACGGTAATATTGCTCTACCCACTCATATAGGTGTAGCCAAACTCATAGAAATATTCATTCTTAAAAATGTCCTACTTGTTCCTTCCTTCAATTTCAACCTCATCTCTGTGTTAAAATTATACACTGATAATAACTGCACATTTCAATTCCTTCCTAATGTGTGTACCTTTCAGGACCCTTCCACTGGTAGATTGATGGGCTTGGGTAAAGCTCATCATGCCGTATACTACTGGGAGTCCTTTTCTGATGCGTTTTATAATAAAGAGTTCATTACAAAAAATAAAGAAAATTATTGTAATGCATATATTAATAATAACTCTCTTATTTTTCATCAAAGATTGGGTCATAGGACATCCATCCCTTAACAAAATGTCCAGTTTGTCCTATTACTAAACAATCTAGAATACGTTTCCCTATAAGTAAATCCTCCACAAAAACACCTTTTGCTTTGACATATCTTGATATTTGGGGCCCATATTCGGTCCCCAATCATGATGGATCCCCTTTTTTCCGAACCATAGTTGATGATTTTTCTCGAGGGACATGGGTTTTCCTTATGCAATCTAAAACCCAAGCCTTTACTCACATTCTAAATTTCCTTTCCATGCTCCAAACACAATTTCACAAAAAGGTTCAACAAATCTGAATTCACAATGCCTAGACTTCTTCAATAACCAATGTTTGTCTCTATTTCTTTCTCATGGGATTCTCCATGAGAGTTCTTGTACTTATACCCCTCAACAAAATAGGGTGGTTGAACGTAAACACCATCATTTCCTAGAAGTAACACGCGCCCTTAAACACCAAGCCCATATTCTAGCCACTTTTTACGGCAAATGTGTGATCACTACTACCTATCTAGTCAATCGCATGCCTACATAGGTTCTTGGAGGTAAGACCCCCTTTGAATTGTTATTTGGAAAGAAACGTGATAACAATCACCTAAGGGTTTTTGGTTGTCTTTGTTACTTGACTACTGTTGGGCCACATGACAAATTTGCTCTCTGTGCTGTAAAATGTGTATTTATGGGGCATCTAATGCTCCAGAAAGGGTATCGGTTGTATGATCCACAACAAGGGAAGTTTTTTGTTAGTAGAGATGTGATCTTTCATGAGGAGATTTTTCCTGTTTTTTCTAACAGTTTATCTATATCCACTACATCACCAACTGCATCATTGGATTATTTTCCATCATCAAAAACTCCTCTCACAATGGTTCCCATTCCAACTGATCAGTCATTCCCAACTCATGATACTCCAGCCTCTGCCTCAAAAGAATAGCACGCAAATTCTATGTTATCTAATGAATCCCCATCATAGCCTCTAGTCAACACAATTGATCCTCTGCCTCTTGATCCTATTTCAGACACTATTCCACCAAAAAATGTTCCATTGCGATAGTCCTCTCAAATTTCCTAGCCTTATGTATAGACGACCAATTATATATGTTCCACTATGGAAGGTATTCCTTACCCTATATCTGATTATGTTAGTTTTGACAAATTATCCCCTGGACATGGGTAATATATGAGCAAAATTTCCCTCTTTCTCTGATGCCATCCAACATCATTGTTAGCGTCAAGCCATAAATGAATGCCATTGCCACCAATCACACCTAGGATCTTGTCTCTCGCCCTTTACACCGTAAACCCATTGGTTGTAAGTGGGTCTACAAGATCAAACATCATGTCAATGGCTCCATTGAGCGTTACAAAGCTTGGATTGTTGCAAAAGGCTTCACCTAACAAGAAGGTTTTGACTATTAGGAGACTTTCTACCCAGTAGCCAAACATATCACAGTTGGAGCCTTTCTCTCTATTGCTTCCTACCATGGTTGGCACCTACATTAGATGGACATGCATAATTCCTTCCTCCATGGTGACCTCAATAAGGAAATTTACATAGATCCTCCACTTGGCCTTCGCAATCAGGGAGAGAATCTTGTATATCGATTGTGAAAGTCTTTATATGGGCTAAAGCAAGCATCATGATAGTGGAACACAAAATTTACAAAGGCACTCACAGCCATTGGTTTCGCTACAACAAAAATGGCCTACGGTAACACTGGATAGTAGCACTTTTCCTTAAAGTGTTACTATAGACTATCTATGGTAACACTTGATGTTAAAATGTTACGATAACAATTTTTATATGTAGCGCTTTAACTTTTTGTAAGACATTTTATATCAATGGTAACTCTTTTTCAGTATATCTATAGTAGCATTTTTAAAGTGTTACAATAGACCTAATAATATAGTAAGTTTTTTATAATGTTACCATATAATCAAAATACAATAACATTTTATAAGTGTTACCATAAACCCAATTATTTACCGGGACACAAAATATTATTCTCGCCAACATGTAATGAGGTTGATTTTGTCTCATTTTTATTATTTGGGGGTCAAATCATATTATTTGGGGTTTACTGTGAGCATGTGAACGGGTTTATGCAGCGGAAAAACACAATTTTAAAACAAATAAAAACCGATCGTATGCTTTAATCCCAAATCTGGGCATAGATTATAATGTTTATTTCCTTTTGCATTACAACAATATGATAAATCCATACAAGGATTCAGAATGCTTACTCACGTTTGGAGGCTCCTTCGAATATCTCTGAGTCCGAACACGAACACTGTTCACCGGCTACTATTCACCAACTACTATTCACCAGACACTGTTCACGTGATTCTTCGCTAATCGATCCAAAGTAGGATTGCACTCACGGTAATCCACACGAAGATAATCAGCAGAACTCTTGATTGTTTTGCTAGAACAATCAAAGGGCTTAAAGAATCTAGAAAGAAGGAAAAAATATTTTTTTCTCTTTTCACTCAAGAGTGAAACGTGAGATAGAGAGAGAGAGAGAGAGAGTGAAAGGGGTGACTAGGGTTTTAATTTTTCAATGAATGAATGAATCTCAATTGTTTTAATTTTGAGTTGCACTTATATAGTGCAACAATTAAAACCCTATTCCACTTAGGAATAGTCATGGGCTCCAACCTAAGTTCACCCTTGCAACCAAACACACCCTTTATGGTATTTTAATTAATTAATTATTATTATAATTAAAATCAATTAATATATAATAATATATTAACATTCAATTAATAATTATAATTCATTTAAATATAATCTCACTAATTTAATTTTAATATTAAAATTAAATACAGGCAACAACCTCAGCAAATTTAATTGCATTGTGAGATTACCAAAATACCTTTTCGTCTTGAAAGACGAAAATACCCTTCTCACAAATTGATTCTTAAATTATCTTCTAAGTGTGTGACTCGTAGACTCCTCATCATATCGACAGTGTATAGTATCGCAATTAACACCAATTAATCGTCTCACTACACACAAACCAAGATTGGCCCCTAGCAAGGCATCATGGCCACCTGATAGATTTGGATTAAGTGAAACCATAGCTTGCCAACGGTATAGTTACCGTGCAATCCAATCCTTTCATCATCTGTTATCTCATCGAGACTAAGGTACATAAATAGTGTCAACCTCAAATATCCTCAACATGTTTGTATTTAGTTAATTGACTATTGACCTGTAACGCCCACATGGAGGTACGTAATTTAATTTATGCTCTTATACCTTTAGTTGATTTTTTTTGCTGAAGTTATTTTGAGAAAATGTGAAGAAAATGCCTTAAACTTGCATTAGGGGTAAAATGGTCTTTTTACTCAAAATTAGTTGAAAAAGTGGGAGTGAAAAGAGGTAGAATTTCATGGAGAATGTATTAAAAATAAAGGCATTATGGTAATTGACTAAGGGACATAGATGGAATTTTAAAGAAAGTGCAAGGGCAAAATGGGAAAGTATGCATATTAATATGAGATATTAAGAGTTCAAGCAAAAAGACCCTATCATTCTCTACTCCCTCTCACGCCACTTCACTCTCAATTTCTCTCATCTCTTCATCAAATTTCCAAGGGATTTTAGAGGGCTTTTGGTTGGATTTTGGTAGAGATTTGATCCTAAGCACCCAAAGGTAAGAATTCTTGCAATAGATGTGAGATTAATTTTTAAAGTGTTGAATTCTTATAGTGTTTATGCTTAAGGTTTTAGAGAAAGAACAAGTCTACCAAAGAAAGAGAGATTCTAGTGGAATTACTCAAGCATAAGGTAAGTAAATCCTACCCTAAGTATGATTTAAGTTATGTTGTGTAGAGAACTTTCTTTATGCATATATATGTGTTATATGTAAAATTGTTAATGGATTTGGTGTTGAATAATGATTAGAACCTATCCATGAGAAGTTGTGTTGGTGTAGTTGTTATTTGATGACTATTTGGATGAGATTTGGAAGAATTGAAGTGAAAATTTTGAAGTGTGTATTTTGGGCAGATTTGGTGTTAATTATAGAGGAGTTTATTCCAAATTTTTGGTGGCCTAAAATAGAGATAGAAGTGTAGCCAAATTAGTGTTGATTTGTGCACATGAATTGTTTGATGAAATGCCAAAGAGAAGTGCATGTATGAGAATGATTATGTTTTACTTTGGGATGAGTTTGTAGATGGTAGAGAATGACATGTTTGCATTCCCTAATGCATAATTGCATTTAAATATGTGGATTTAGAAAGAATTATAAGCATGAAACCATCAACATGCATACATATTCATAAGAGCATGAAAAAGCCCTAAAATATGTTAAAGAGAAAATAGAAAGAAGTAAGAATGTTACAAATCTGAATTTTTCTTAAAGAAGTGTTAAAAAAAAAAAAAAAGAGAGAAGGTTGTTGCGATGGGGAGCCGTGAGTGACATAGTCCCACATGCACGCCACCTTTAGTGAGCGGCCTTAGAATTAAGAAAGAAGAATTGTACAGTCCATTAGAAGTGTGTGTGGATGAGGACTATACCCAGAATTAGAGAATTCACTCACACGGCCAAGGCTCCAAATCCATGCCTCAACCGAGTCCGATCGGCAAGAATAGAAAGAAAGAAAGCAAGAATGGAAAGAAAGAATAGAAAGAAAGAAATAAAGAATAGAAAGAAAGAAAGCTTGAATATAAAGAAAGAATAGAAAGAAAGAAAGAAAGAATAGAAAGAAAGAATGAAAGAATAGAAAGAAAGAATAGAAAAGAAAGAAAGAATAGAAAGAAAGAAAAGAATAGAGATAAAAACTAGAAAAGAAAGAAAGAAATAAAGAAAAAGAAACAGAAAATAGAATAAGAAAAATAGAAAAGAAAATGCATAATTTATGCATTTGTGCATTTGCATCATGAATGTGCATAATACCATGCTCATTATCATGGGTAGTAAAAAAATTCGAAAACAGAGAGCAAAATAGAGAAAGAATAGAGAAAGAACAGAGAGAAGAACAAAGAAAGAATAGAGAATACTCGGGAAATGAGTTGTAAGAAAAGAAAATTCAGGATTTAAGCAACGGAGAGAGAAGGGTAGCATAGCGGGTTTACTTACTGAGCCATTAGTGTTCACTCCGTTGTTTTTAATGTTTTGCAAGTAATAGGTGAGTTGCGATCACTCAGAACGTCACACAGTGGAAGGGTTGGCTACACTGTCAAGTTGCTATTTTTGAGAACATTTTGTAAATATTTGTATATAAAGAAAAAATTAAATATGGGCCCATATTTTATTACTCGTATATATATGTGTATTTTCTTATATATATTTTTAATGAGTTTTAGTGATTATTTTACGAGTATACTAGCTAGAAATAAAGCATTACATGATCGGAATAATAAATTGGATTGAGCATCAAATCAATCCCACTGTGGCCATAGATTAGTGTCATTGCCATTTACTGATTTACCCAGTGAGATAACTTCTCCGGTACCCTAGAGTGATGAATCCTTTGTCGATCCACCACAGTCTCGATACATTTCTCAATGTAGCCAATCACTACCGTATTAATAGCTCTGAATAGAACTACGTTGGGCTAGTGTCAAACTACACCAATTAGTGCACAAGGCACTCCGGTGATCTCAAGTCTAAGGATCACATGCACTACCATCAGTTAGAGGATCTATTCCATAGACACTAGGGTTACCATCCATATGGAATCCTCTAGTGGGTCTGTCTATTGAACTTGCCTCTAGCAAGCACCCATGTATTACACCAGGTTGTCAAACCTTGACAAGTGAAATCAGTCACTGCCTTTCGACAGGGTCGTTCAACGCTATGATAGCCTTACCATATTATCTGTGTCCTTGGTTAGCATAACACTGGGGCTACGGACGTTTCTAGAATGGCTACCATATGTAATTATAGGGTTCTCACTATTAAGATTTGAAACACTTGATACACTCATCATGGTTCTACAATCCTAAGGACATATATCAGTACATACACGATATAGAAGAATATGCCTTTTATTGATAAATAAACATTTATTACAAAGTCAATCTTACAATAATTGATTAGCTCTAGAGCACTTACTCTAATAATCTCCACTTGCATTATAGCCAATCATTCATGTATTGAATACCGAATGACCTTAAGTGTTTTTCATGCTTCTGTTGTGACAAAGCCTTCGTCAATTGATCAGCAAGATTGTCATCATTATGCACTTTACTAATCTGTACATCTTTTCTCTCAACCATTTCTCTGATGAGATGAAAACGTCTAAGTATATGTTTGGACTTTTGGTGAGACCCTAGTTCCTTTGCTTGAGCGATTGCTCCATTGTTGTCACAATAGACATATATTGGATCAACAATCGTGGAAACCACACCAAGTTTAGTGACGAACTTCTTAATCCAGACTACCTTCTTGGCCGCATCGGATAATGCAATATACTCAGCCTCCATTGTAGAGTCCGCTAAAGTGCTTTGCTTGGAGCTTTTCTAGCTCACTACACCCCATTAAGACAAAATACAAACCCTGATTGCGATCGATAATCATCTTTATTTGTTTGGAAACTAGCATCATTATCCTCTTACAGTGAGCTCATCTTCCCCTCCATAAACCAAGAACATGTCCTTAGTCCTTTTCAGGTACTTAAGGATGTTCTTGACAGCTATCTAGTGATGCTCATTTGGATCCGATTGATATCTACTACAAGTTCTCAATGCACATGAGACATCAATTCGAGTACACAACATGGCATACATGATGGATCCAATTGCTGATGCATATGGGATCCTCTTGACTCTATCTCTCTCATTGTGTGTTTTAGGACACATATCCTTAGAGAGATAGACACCATGTGACATCGAAAGAAATCCTTTCTTGGATTCTTCCATACTAAATCTCTTTAGTACCTTGTCAATGTATGTACTCTGACTAAGGTCAAGCAACCTACGTGATCTATTTTTGTAGATCTTTATTCCGAGGATGTAGGCTACTTCTCCTAAGTCCTTCATGGAAAAGCACTTGGATAACCAAGTCTTTACCGACTGCAAGTTTGGTATATCATTCCTGATCAGAAGTATGTCATTGACATGCAACACTAGGAATGCCACTGCACTCCCACTCACTTTCTTGTAAACACAAGGTTCATCTTTGTTCTTGATAAAACCGAATTCTTTTATGGCTTCATTGAAACGAATGTTCCAGCTCCTTGAAGCTTGCTTGAGTCCATAAATGGATCTCTGCAACTTGCATACCTTATTAGCTTGACCATCAAGAACGAAACCCTCGGGTTGTGTCATATACACTTCCTCTTCAAGGTTTCCTTTCAGGAAAGCTGTTTTGACATCCATTTACCAAATTTCATAGTCATGATATGCAACAATCACAAGCATAATCCAGATGGATTTGATCATGGCAATCAGTGAAAAGGTTTCCTCATAGTCAATACCATAATTTTGTTTGAAACCTTTGGCAACCAGTCATGCCTTATAAGTGTGCACCTTACCATCCATGTCAGTTTTCTTCTTAAAGACCCATTTGCACCCTATAGGTTTTATCCTATCAGGTGGTTCCACCAGAGACCATACTTGGTTTTGGTACATGGAGTCCATCTCAGATTTCATGGCTTCAAGCCATTTAACGGAATCTCGGTCCGATATAGTGTCTTCGTAGGTTCTAGGTTCATCGTCTTTGTAGACTAGTATGTCACCATGTTGAGTCACGAGATAATCGTATCTCTCTGGCTCATGGCATACTCTCCTAGACCTACGTAGCTCCTGTGCTAATTGAGGTGGTTCACTTTGATCCACGGATTGTGGAGTGACCTCCTCATGATGTTCAACCACTTCTTGTGGCATATCTTCCCGTTATGTGTCTAATGTACCTTGTGGTTCTAGAACTTCATTGAGTTCTACTTTCCTCCCACTAGTACTTCTTAAGAAAAATTCCTTTTCTAAGAAGACACCAGTACCAGCGACAAAAATTTTGTTCTCTTCTGGGTGGTAGAAATAGTACCCTTTGGTTTCCCTAGGATACCCCACAAAAATGCGTCTCTCGGATTTTGGGCCTAGCTTATTCGAAGGCAATTTCTTGACATAAGCTTCACAACCCTAAATCCTTAGATAAGACAAGTTGGGCTTTCGCCCACTCCATAGTTCATATGGAGTCTTATCTACAGAGTTTGATGGCACACGATTCAATACGTGAGTCACAGTCTCTAGAGCATAACCCTAGAATGATGCAGATAGATCACTAAAACTCATCATGGACCTAACCATGTCAAGTAAGGTCATATTCCTCCTTTCAGACACTCCATTGTGTAGGGGTCTATAGGGATGGTTGAATTGTTATACTATCCCACATTCCTTCAAGTATTCACCTCCTTGATCCGATTCAAGAGCCTTAATACTTTTGCCCAACATATTATGTACTTCATTCCTGAATTCTTTGAACTTATTAAAGGCTTCAGATTTATGTCTCATGAGGTAGACATAACCATATCTATTGAAATCATCAGTAAATGTGATGATGTAGGAATATTCACCTCTGGCTTCAACTGTTAGTGGACTACATACATCACTATGGATGATGCCTAATAGTACAGTAGCCCTTTCACTTTGTCCTACGAAAGGTGACTTGGTCATCTTGCCTAAAAGGCATGACTCGCATATCTCAAATGACTGGAAGTCAAAAGGGTCAAAAACTCCATCCCTTTGAAGTTTTGCAATGCAGGTCTGATTAACATGACCCAATCTACAATGCTAGAGGTATGTATGGCTTTGATCGCTATGTTTAGCTTTCTTAGTTTCAATGTTGAGAATATCCTTATTGTTTAAATCAAGTACATATAGTCTGTTATATAACCTTGCAATTCCAAATTGAATACCATTCAAACTAAAGGACAACAATCTATTAGAAATTTCAAAACGATATCCTATATTATCCAAAGTGGATACTGAAATAATTGTTAGAGTAAGTGCCCTAGAGCCAATCAATTATTGTAGAATTGACTCTTTGTAGTAATGTTCATTGATCAATAAGAGACATTTTATACCATATCACATAAATCATCATTGTATGTACTGATATATGTCCTTAGAATGGTAGAACCATGACGAGGGTATCAAGTGTTTAAAATCTTGGTAGTGAAAACCCTATGAGCACATATGGTGGTAGAAACGTCTGTAGCCCCAGTATTATTCTGAAGTAAGGGCATAGATAATGCGGTAAAGCTATCATAGTGTTGAACGGCCCTGTCGAAAGGCAGTGACTGATCTCACTTCTCAAGGTTACTTAGTGACAACCTGGTGCAACACATGGGTGCTTGCTGTAGGCAAGTTCACGATCGACCCTCACCCGAGGATTCCATATGGATGGTAACCCCAGTGTCTATGGAACAAATCCTCTAACGAATGGTGGTGCATATCCTTAGACTTGAGATCACCAGAGCGCCTTGTGCACCGATTGGTGTAGTTTGACACTAGCCTAACACAGTTCTATTCAGAGTTGTCAATACGGTGGTGATTGGTTGTATCAAGGAGTGTATCAAGACTATGGTGAATAGACAGAGGATTCTTCACTCCTGGGTATGGGAGAAGTTATCTCACAGTGCAATTCAGTAAATGGCATTGACACTAAAACTATGGCCACAGTGGGATTTAGTTGTTGCTCTATCCAGTTTATAATACAAGTCATTAGTCTAATAACTGAATACATAATATCAAGAGTAGCCGAAGGTTGACACTATTTCTATGCCTCAGTCTCGTCGAGATAACGGATGATCAAAGGATCAAATTGTACGGTAACCATATCGCTGACAAGTAGTTGCTTCGTTGAATCTGAATCTATCGAGTGGCCATGATGCCTTACTAGGGGCCAATCTTGGTCTGTGTGTAGTGAGACGATTAATTGGTGTTAATCGTGATACTACACACTACCAGTATGATGAGGAGCCTATGGGTCACACACATAAAAGATAATTTAAGAACCAATTTAGAAGAATGGTGTTTTCATCTTTTTAGGCGAAAAGGTATTTTGGTAATTTCACAATGCAATTAAATTTGCTAAGGTTATAGCCTTTATTTAATTTGATATTAAAATTAAATAAGTGAGATTACGTTTAAATATGTGTTCGCATATATTTAAATAAATTATCATTATTGTTAAATGTTAATATATATATTGTAAATATATATTAATTGAATTTAATTGAGATAATGATAAATTAAAATTAAAATATCTTAAAGGAGATGTTTGGATACAAGGGGTGTTTGGGTTGGAGCCCAAGCCCATTCCATGATGGAATAGGGTATAGCGTGCACTATATAAGTGCACACTTTGTAGAGAAAAATGAATTCACTCATTCAATCATTGAAAGAAAAATTCCAGCCCCTTTAAACACTCTCTCACGCTAGTTTTGCTTTTTGCTAAAAATCAAATACACTTGATTTCTTCTTGGTTCTTAAAGGCTAAACAGGATCTAGCAAATCCCTCTTTAGTTCCTTGAGGTTATCTTCGTGTGGACTACACCGGTTCGATCCTACACTTGGGTCGGTAGCGAAATACGTTCAGAGACAAGTTGGAGGAGCCTCCAAACGAGCGTCTGATTTCTTTAAACCTCTAAACTAAAATCTGCAGATTCTTATTTAATATGTATAAACTGTAATTTTTTGTGCCCTGATCTTGGTTCTAAGGAACGATCCGTTGTTGTAAATGTTTTTGTTTTCTGTTGCCAAACTTGATTGTTTCCCAACAATAATGTTTCTACAAATCGCATGTACAAAATAACAATCTTTGAGTTCTAATAATAAGCACCTAGGCAAAGACAAATAATAAGTCCCTACAGCTAATGCTGTCGCATGTGCTCCATTTCCAACTCGTAAGTCTACTTCTCCCTTGGCAAGCAATTTACTCTGCCATAGTCCCTGCACATCAGTACAAATGTGAGTATCACATCCTGTGTCAATGACCTAAGATGTTGAAGGAGAGAAGTTAATCTCAATCATGAACATACCTGAAGTCGAAGGATCTAACTTCTTCTTGTTTGCCAGGAAAGCCTTTCAATGTTTCCTCCAGTGGCCAGGCTTGCCATAATAGAAGCAGACTACCTTCCCACCTTTCCCAACGCCACCCTTAGGCTTGAGAGGATCCTGTCCTTTAGGCTTAGGCTTGGGCTTGGGATTGGCCTTGGCCTTTCCCTTGCCCTTACCTTTTCCTTTACTGGTAGCAACTAGTAAAACAGGCTTGGACTTTTTCATGTCCTGCTCTGTAGTCCTCAGCATGTTCAGAAGCTCTAACAGAGGTGTCATCATGGTGTTCATATTGAAGTTCATTATGAACGATGAAAAAGTATCAGGTAAGGATTGCAGAACTAAATCTACTTGTAATTCTGCATCCAACCTAAATCCCAAAGTCTCAAGCCTCTCCATGTACCAATCATCTTAAGCACATGAGGACCAACTTGGGCTCCCTCAATCATGCGACTTCTAAACAACGCCCTTGACACCTTGTACCTCTCATATCGAGTGTTTCCTTCAAAAAGCTCCTTGAGGTGCAAAATTATGGTAGCAGCGTCAATATTCTCATGCTGCTTTTGCAGCTCAGGTGTCATCGATGCTAACATAAGGCATTGAATTGTATCAGCATCGTCAAGGAACTGTTGGTAAGTTTCTTTTACTTCCTGAGTGGCATCAGGATCAGGCTTAGCCAAATAAGGCTTGCCAAGGATATATAATTTCTTTCCGGACTTCAGTACAATCCAAAGATTTCGATACCAGTCCAAGAAATTAGATCCATCCAGCTTGTTTTCTTTTCAATTATCGATCGTAGGTTGATATTGCTTATTTTAAATGAATCTACAATATAGAAAAGTAAAGTTATTATCATGTTTATTTTCATTATTTAATAAGGCCTTTTATTAAAAATCGCTCCCACTATTTTCCTTAAGCCAATAGCCCTCACTATTAACTCGGTAAAGCCCGTTGGCTTTCCTAGTGGACTGAAATCCCATCTAGCCCATTTCAAAACTTAATCCACACCAGTTGATAGCTCCCACTACCAACCTCAAATGTAAAGCAAGCCAACAAGCCAATCACACAGCCCAACAACCTAGCCATCGTCCTTAAGTGTGATTCCCAGTATCAGGAGAGTGGACACTACATGTCGTCGCGTACACATAACGAGTGTACTTCTCTACTATGCCTATGACGTGTTTATCAACCTTCGCTTTGGTGAACAAGCAAAACTGTCATTTTAAGTCGACCCATCACCATTAAGGAAAACTCCAATGAATTTTAACCTCCCACTGGTAGAAGTGTACCCTTCGCTTTGGTGAACAAGGTTTTGACGAACAGTGGCTTGATTAAAACCATGGTGATGGAAGATATACGTGATTTAATATACTTAAGTTGAAGGTAGATTATTATCTTTCTTAGAATGTCATTGTCTAGCATGTTATTGAACATTCAACCTTAGCATGCAATCTAAACAAAATAAAACATGCTGGTACATGGCCCACTAAAACTGATTTCCTCGAGCTTAGAGGAATCAGTGGGTCAACCTAGGGGTTTAAAAGTAAATTTTGGGTCTTCAAGTTATTCCTCTTCATAGTTCCTTCATTTCTTCTTCACGATCATTACAAAGTATTTTTATAATAAAAAATCATATTCTAATTTACATCGATAAAATAGAAACCTCATGTTACATACGAGGGGAGTAAGATGAGTAGAAGAAATACACAAAGAATTTATATGGAGAGGCACAATGCGTAGGTCCTATTTATTTAAAACTTTACAAGCAAACGCAAAATTACAAAAAAAAAAAAAACAAACCAAAGGTCTAAGGCTCATGTACCGGTCACCATGCAATTTCAAACAAGAACATTGCATACATCCAAAACTAACATTTTGAATTAGGGTGGGTGGAATTATTAAATTACCCTTCTTATATGTGCAAAATTATTATTGGCTTTAAAGGTTCAAAAACTACAATTTGGCCCCTATGCGAAAAACAGAAAAGCAAAACGGAACAATAGCTTTCTTGCTGTAGCGAAGACCTTTCTTCGCTACAGCGAAGTTTATACACATATGGCTGCTGCAGCGAAGTTTTATTTCGCCGTGGCAAACACCATAAACTTCTAGAAAACACAAAACGTTCCAGAGAGTTTCATACCACGGCAAAGTTTTATTTCACCGCGGCTGAATCTACTTTTCCAGAAGTTCACCGTGGCGAAGGTTTATTTCGTCGCAGCCAGATTCACTTTTTGCATCTCACCGAGGCGAAGTGTTATTTCGCCTGCAAAATTGTAAATTGCCCATAAACCCTTTTTGCAGTTTTTCACGTAATGATATGGATCCACATCAAATCAAATGCACAAGCATTTGACCAGGACATCAACCAACCAATAAGTCACTCATCAACACATCATAAGTCAATTGATCAATTACATAAAATCCACCAATTTCATAAAAACATATTATGCAAAAACATGTTATCAAACAAATCATGTTATAAAACATAATGATTAAACAAAATAATCTGGTACGCAAGGCTCTAATACCACTATTAGCATGTGATCGGGTTTACACAGCAAAAAAACACAGTTTTAAAATAAATAAAAACCGATCGTATGCTTTAATCCCAAATCTGTGTACAGATTATAATGTTTATATCGTTTTGCATTACAACAATATGATAAATCCATACAAGGATTCAAAATGCTTACTCACGTTTGGAGGCTCCTTCAAATATCTCTGAGTTCGGAGACGAACACTGTTCACCAACATTGTTCATCGGACACTATTCACGTGATTCTTCGCTAATCGATCCAAAGTAGGATTGCATTCACAGTAATCCACATGAAGACAATCCGTAGAACCCTTGATTGTTTTGCTAGAGCAATCAAAGGGCTTCAAGAATCAAGAAAGGAGGAAAAAAGAATTTTTCTCTTTTCACTCAAGAGTGAAACGCGAGAGAGAACGAGTAAAAGGGGTGGCCAGGGTTTTAATTTTTCAATGAATGAATGAATCTCAATTGTTTTAATTTTAAGTTGCACTTATATAGTGCAACAATTAAAAGCCTATTCCACTTAGGAATAGCCATAGGCTCCAACCTAAGTTCACCCTTGCAACCAAACACACCCTTTATGGTATTTTAATTAATTGATTATTATTATAATTAAAATCAATTAATATATAATAATATATTAACATTCAATTAATAATAATAATTCATTTAAATATATACAGAGATATATTTAAATATAATCTCACTAATTTAATTTTAATATTAAAATTAAATACAGGTAACAACCTTAGCAAATTTAATTGCATTATGAGATTACCAAAATACCATTTCGTCTTGAAAGACGAAAATACCCTTCTCACAAATTGATTCTTAAATTATCTTCTAAGTGTGTGACCCGTAGGCTCCTCATCATATCGACAGTGTGTAGTGTCGCGATTAACACAAACTAATTGTCTCACTACACACAAACCAAGATTGGCCCCTAGCAAGGCATCATGGCCACTCGATAGATTCAGATTCAGCGAAACCGTAGCCTATCAACGGTATGGTTACTGTGCAATCTAGTCTTTTCATCATCTGTTATCTCATCGAGACTGAGGTACAGAAATAGTGTCAACCTCAGATATCCTCGGCATGTTTGTATTCAGTTAATGGACCAATGATCGGAATAATAAATTGGATTGAGTATCAACTCAATCCCACTATGGCCACAAATTTAGTGTCATTGTCATTTACTGAATTACCCAGTGAGATAACTTCTCCCATACCCAAGAGTGATGAATCCTTTGTCGATCCACCATAGTCTCGATACACTTCTCAATGTAGCCAATCACTACCGTATTGATAGCTCTGAATAGAACTACGTTGGGCTAGTGTCAAACTACACCAATTGGTGCACAAGGCACTCCGGTGATCTCACATCTAAGGATCACAAGCACCACCATCTATTAGAGGATTTATTCCATAGACACTAGGGTTACCATCCATATGGAATCCTTTGGTGGGTCTTTCTAGTGAACTTGCCTCTAGCAAGTACCCATGCATTGCACCAGGTTATTGGCAAACAACCTTGACAAGTGAGATCAGTCATTGCCTTTCAACAAGGTCATTCAACGCTATGATAGCCTTATCATATTATCTGTGTCCTTAGTCAGAATAACACTGGGGCTACGGACGTTTCTAGAATGGCCACCATATGTGATCATAGGGTTCTCACTATCAAGATTTGAAACACTTGATACCCTCGCCACGGTTCTGCCATCCTAAGCACATTTATCATTACATACACGATATAGAAGAATATGCCTTTTATTGCTAAATAAACATTTATTACAGAGTAAATCTTACAATAATTGATTGGCTCTAGGGCACCTACTCTAACATTTACTTTGTCACTTTTCAATCATTTAGGGACCAAACTATTAGTGAACGACCCAGTTACGCAGCGGAAAACAAAAACATAAACTACATGGATCGTTCACTAGAACCAAGATCCGGGTACAAAAATCATAGTTTATACAAAAATAATCAAATTTGTAGAAAAATCAGTTCAAGGTTTAAGAACCATACCCATGTTGGAGGCTCCTCCAATTTTATCTCTGAACGTGTTTTGCTACCTACCTAAGTGTAGGATCGAACCAATGAAGTCCACACGAAGACAATCGCAAGGACCTAAAAAGGGATTTGCTAGATCCTCTTTAGCCTTAAGAACAAAGAAGAAAAATCAAAACAATTTGATTTCAAAGCACATAAGCAATGTGGCGTGGGAGAGAGTGTTTTTGGGGTTGTGTGTTTTCTTTCTCATCAAAGAATGAATCAAATAAAAATCACACACATCTTTCTCTTTTATAGTCATATTTTAGTTGCCCTATTCCCTTATAGAATAGGCTTGGGCTCCAGCCCAAACACCCCATGTTTCCAAACACTCCCAATTAGATATTTATTTTAATTCATCATTATCTTCAATTAAAATCAATTAATATATATTTAATATATATATTAACATTTAACAATAATGATAATTTAAATATATGCGAACACATATTTAAATGTAATTTCACTTATTTAATTTTTGTAATAAATTAAATAAAGGCTACGACCTCAGCAAATTTAATTGCACTGTGAAATTACCAAAATACCCTTTCGCCCAAAAAGACAAAAAGGCCCTTCTATCTTTCTGAGTCTTAAATTATCTTCTATGTGTGTGACCCATAGGCTCCTCATCATACCGGCAGTGTATAGTATCACGATTAACACCAATTAATCGTCTCACTAATACATAGATCAAGATTGGCCCCTAGCAAGACATCATGACCACCCGATAGATTCGGATTCAGCAAAGTAGCTACTTGTCAACGATATGGTTACCGTATAATTTGATCCTTTCATCATACTGTATCTCGATGAGATGAAGGCATAGAAATAGTGTCAACCTTCGGTTACTCTCGATTCAGCAAAGTAGCAAAGTAGCCCCTTGATTTCTGAAATTCGTCCTCATCTCATTCATAAAACATGTGGTCTCTTGCATGAACTTCCAAACATGTCCTCCAATTTTGTCACTCTTGGGTCTCCTTGTTGGTTGTTCACCCATGTTTGGTTGTTTGGCAATGTCCTTTGATGCCATTGATTGTTTTGCTGATTCTGTTGGTTTTGATTGCTCCAGGACAGGTTCGGGTGATTCCTCCAACCAGGATTATATGTGTTAGAGTACAGATTGTTCGGTTGCCTTTGACTTCCAGCCAAGTAGTTAACCTGCTCTGATGATGACGATGCTGAGGCAAAAGTGTTCCCTACTTGACATTCACTGCTCATGTGATTACTTGCACAAAAATCACAAGTTAGTTGAGGAGCTTGAATGGAATTTACCTGCATACTTCCCAACTGTTTCTGAAGTGCTGTCCGTTAGGCTGGAATGGCTGTATATGCATCAACTTCATGAAGACCCATAGATTTCTTCAGTTGCATCCTCTCATTAGGTCTTTGATAATTGTTGCTTGCCAGAACCTCAAGCAACTCATGAGCTTCTTTCGGAGTCTTATTCTATAGTGCTCCCCCCGAGGCTGCATCCACCATAGTTTGTATATTCACCGTTAATCCATTACAAAATGTTTGGACTTGCATCCAAACTGGCAACCCATGATGTGGACACCTTCTCAGTAATTCTTTGTATCTCTCCCAAGCCTCATACAATGATTTTGACTCTTCTTGAATGAATGACGTGATGTCATTTCTCAACTTTGCCGACTTTACTAGAGGAAAGAATTTGGTCAGGAACTTCTATGCTAAATCATTCTATGTGGTGATTGTTCCTGTTGGTAGTGCTAGTAACCATCCCTTAGCATTATCCTTCAATGAAAATGGGAATAGTCTCAATCTGATTGCATCAATTAACACTCCGTTTGACTTGAACGTATCACAAATCTCCAAAAAATTGGCAATGTGTAGATTCGGATCTTCCTTCAAATCCCCCCTGTACTGAACCAACTGCTAGATCATCTAGATGATTGTCGGCTTTATCTCGACGTTGTTGGCTTGTACCGCTAGTTTAGTAATACTTGACCCACTACCTTCAACTGTGGGAACTGAGAATTCCCTCAGTGTTCTATTCTCTGCCATCTCTACAACTATTACTTTTGGTTCAACTATAGCTTCTCTTTCTCTTATTTCTCTATTTAGTCTTCGAGTGGTTCTTTCAATCTTAGGATCAACAGGAACCACTGGTTGATGTCTTACTCTTCGCATAAACTACACAGAAAAGTTGAAAGAGTGAAATCACAACAACAAAGAAAAAATAACGAAAATTAAACAAATAACAATTAAGTAAAAATAACAATCCCCGGCAACGGTGTCAAAAACTTGATGCGTGATTTCATAAACATGCAATATGTAGCAAGTGTACTAGTTGCACAAAGTAATAAAGTGATGAGTGAGTATCGTTCCCACAAGGATTGGTTGCTAAGCATTGAGTTTTCTACTGCTTTCAAGTTGGAGCAATCGAGTTGTTTGGATTGAAGGGAGAAAAATAAAACTTAAAACTAAAACAAAATTTCTAAATATTCAAAACTAAATTATGAAAGCAAGATCAAAAACAAGGTAATATCAGTTTAAAATAACGGGTATGGTTTTGATTTCATTCGGAGTCTATGGGTTAAACCTAAGGATTATACTAATTCCATATTCACATGCATTGATTGTAAATCGAACTCTCTAAAGTGTAAAATATACCTTCTCAGGCTATATTTCCTTACTCTTCCCTACTAAACTTCTGCACCCAACAAAATGAAGACTAATAGTTCAAAGCTCATTAAGCACAAAGAATCCTAGATTGATTTCATTGATTCTTAAATCTATCTCTAGCATTTAATACTACAATGGTGATTACCCAAGAAGCTTAACATGAATTATTTCTCAATCTCATCATGTTCATCACATAAAAACAATAAATTCAGAATAATCACACAATCAAAGCAAAATCATATGAAAATAATAATCATCAATTACTAAACCCATAGAATTCCGAATTACATCAAAACCCTAACCCAAAATGGGTTAGTCATAGGTAAATCAACAACACAAAAAAAAAAAAAAAAAAACAAAAAACCCAATGTTCAACATAATGAAAATAAGAGAAAGGACAAGAGATCTCCCCAAATGACAAATCCACTGGTTTTAATCTCGAATCTTCACCCTTTTCAATCAAAGTTCGCCCAAATTTAACCTAAGAAAATGAAAATAGCTCATCTCTACTCAAAACGAATGACCCTTACAAAAATGACTAAGTTTCTCTTTTATACCTCGCCCAAAAACCTAGGAAAATGCATAAAAAATGAAACTTTGCGTTTTGGAATTCACAGACTTCACCGCGGCGAAGAAGGATTCTCGCCGCAGCGACGAAGTGAAATAAAACTCTCGTGCGCAACTCTCTTGGCCACGGCGAACCTTCATGTGGAATTTTGAATTTATAGAATTGCCCTCCGCTTGCTTCTTTGCTTGAATCTTCGATCTTCGACTCTCTCCTCATGGAAACAAGCTTCATTGTGCTCCACTCTGCTTCAGAACTTCCCAACTTCTGAGATCCGCTCACTTCTGAGTCCAAAAACTCCAATTTGCTCATTATTTGCATAAAATGTCCTTTTTAGCCTGAAACACAAAATATAAAGAATTAAGTAGCAATTCAGGTCAAAATGAACTAAGAAGTATCTGAAATCCGACTAAAAAAGTCTAATAAAAATAGTATAATCCAC
The DNA here is from genome assembly GCA_026225825.1 of Pistacia integerrima. Classification (NCBI taxonomy): domain Eukaryota; kingdom Viridiplantae; phylum Streptophyta; class Magnoliopsida; order Sapindales; family Anacardiaceae; genus Pistacia; species Pistacia integerrima. The sequence goes on from CM047749.1 coordinate 27,400,986, forward strand.
GGATTATCAGTTGCAGATTCAGCTTATAGGTTTGGAGAGAGCTACTGAGTTCATCAATGTCCATAGCATCCACATCTCGACATTCTTCAATGGTGGTGACCTTTGACATAAACCTTTGGGGTAAAGAGCAAAGCACTTTCCTAACAAGTTCATCATTAGAATAGGTTCTTCCTAAAGCAAAACATTCATTAGAGATATCACAAACTCTACCATAAAAATTAGTTATAGTTTCATCCTCTTCCATGTCAAATTTTCAAAATCAGTGACAAGTCTTCTAAGCCTATTTCTTTTAACGTTACTAGTTCCCTCATTCTTAACTTGAAGCCTATCCCAAGCATCTTTAGCAAGCTCACAATTAGCTATGACTTTCATTTGGTTCACATTCATAGCATTAAAAAGAGCATGAAGGGCTTTAGAGTTATAATTTGCCAAAGTTATCTCATTAGCAGTCCAACTAGCAACAGGTTTGGGTCTAGACACTTCATTTTCAACAATAACCAGGGTTGTCCAACCATTCACAACCGTGGAGAGACTCTTTCATCTATAGACATAAGAAAATCACTCATCCTAAGTCTCCATGTGTAATAGTTAGGTCCTTCTAACAGAGGTGGTGTATGAGTAGATCCTCCTTCAATGAAGAAACTCATGACAAAAAAAAAAAAAAAAAAATCAGACAGATGCTAACACAACAAACAACATTGCACACACAAACAAACAGCATATCTAAAATAAAAACACAACACATGCTAGATTTTGTCCAACAACCAGACCACTCAGATGCACACAAAAACAAGTAAAGTGGGCAAGGATCTGTTGAAGTAACTTATCAGAACAAGCTCTGATACTACTTGTTGGAGTTGGTTAACTCACTTTGGTGTTTAGGTACCCATTTTAAAGTACAATGGAATATTTACCCAATTGATTATGCAATTCCAATTTGAACACATCAAACATAAATGCGAAAAATAAAGAACACAACCATACACATGGTTCGGCTAAATCCACATTTAGCCTACATCCATGGGACCTTGTCGAGATCGAAGCCATCCATTAAGTCAAAAATACATTACAAGATATAGTTAAAAGCTGATCTAAGTTACAATAAAAAAAACTCCCTATTCAACTTTACACTTAACACCACACTCTAAATAATTAATGTGTAGCAACTCCATGGATCTTCTTCACGTCGGGAACACACTTGAGAACAGCTTGTGAACCACCAAGCTTTAAGTGTTGAACCAACGCACTAGCATCAACAAAGGAACCATGTTCCAAGAGCCATCAAGTCTATGGTTGATATGGTAAGGTTTTGGCACACAATTGAAATGAACCTTGAACCTTAATAGAAATAATGCTCTAAGAAATTCAGGGTACAATGAAACAAAATTTCAAAAGGCTAGATCTATACATGCAAGAGAGAGTATTTTATAATGAAGGGTTTCTTGCTAAACAATATAGTGCCAAGTCAGCCAATAAGGGACTGACCAATGTTTGTTCAAATAAGGAAAGTATTCCTTCTTTTGATTTGGAACACAAAACAAATCGGGAAAAGAAAATTTATTCCCTAAGACCACATAAGGATATTATGACACATGTAAAAAGGTCCTAAAAAGTAAGAGACAAAGATAAACAATATCTTTTTCACTTTATCAGACATGCAACTTGTGTTGGGTTGCAAATGTCTGAACCGAGAGTGTAAACACAACTTGTTGTGCACTCACTCAAAACGAAACAAGCCAAGACAGAAGTCTGGCAATCAGTGTGCATGAAAGACTGATGTGCACACACACAACAAATGAAACAAGCCAAATCATAACATTGGCAACCAGTATGCACACATAACTGTTGTGCACACATAACTCATAAGTTTAACTAATATGAATATTCCACAGTGTCAACTTTATGTTAATAATAATTCCAGAGTATATTGTGGTATTCAATATATGCCAATTATTTGACACCTACATCCTTATCTTCCATATGAGCAACTTAGTACTTTTGGTCATGGTTTTGTTTTTGAGTTGATGTCTTTATTTGTGTATGCTTGTTGAGAACGTTGTTGGTTTCAACTCTGGAAGTGTGCTTCATGTTATGTAAATTCTTTATTGGTTCCATTGGTTTCTGATCATGAAAGATTTTAACACATATCACATGCTTTTCCTTGGTATTCATTTAATCTCACATATCACATATCACCTGTTTTTTCTCTTACTGCTTGTGTTTATATCAATACTTGTGCCTTTTACTTGATTTATTATACGTGTGTTAGGTTTTAGATGCAAAGTGTATAGTTGTAAATTCTTTATGAACTGAATGTAATTCTATATAGTCATAATAAATCCAATAATTTCATATAATTTTGTGATTGAGAAACAAAGGCTGGACATATAAAAAATTGGGGACTAACCAGGGGCATCTTATTTTAGATTATATTTGCAAGTTGTTTAGAAGAATATGTTAGCATTTTTTTGAAAGCATAATATTTGAAATCATGCACTTCTGAGTTTTTTAGGCTCAGCAGTTTTGCTGTTTTATGATACGAAGTTATATTTTTGTTCCTTGAAGCCACTTGCAGTCATCATGAAATATATTCCTTTTCTTGTTATCCTACTATTATTGTGTGTTGGAATTATTTGAGAAGAATAATCGAAATAGCCACTTGGTGTTATCATTATTCTTTAACTGATGCAAACAAACTCATAACAAGTGGTTGTGAATATGATCTCTTAGTTAAATCAAGTTTCTGCATATTGAATGAATATATTAAGACTCAATAAAAATTGAAAGGAAGAAATTAAAATAAAGGTTAAGCAACTGACCTGTATAGTTCTAACTATTTAATCTCTTTTGTTGTATCTACACTCCAACTTGGTAGTAAATAAATCATATTATTATTTTTTTGGACTTGATACATTTTTCTAATACAATTTGTAATGCTTTGTTTTTTATTGATAAAAATTTTGTGATTGAATCAATTTAAGCTTGATTAGAATTCAAAAGTTGGTAGATTCTTTGGAAGGTTACAGTTATGGAAAACTTGAACAAGAAAATAAAAGTGAATGTTTAATAAAAACTTTGTATAGAAGTGAGGAAATAGAAGAAATGGATTGCCTTGAGATATAAATGCTGGTATTGGCTTAATAATCAAATCGAGAGTAAATTAAAGAGGAAATTGCCTTAGAATAATTGTCTTAGAATAAAAGCTGATCTAATTAATAATGAGTTCTTCTGAATACAGTGATGGACAAATAAGACATGTGACCAAGCAAGAGAGTAAGAATGAAGACATATGCATTCATTAGAAGATTGAAGAATTTATTCAGGATAACATGAAACCTTTCCATTTGATATTATCTTGTAAAGTGAAACAGAAACCAATAGCTAAACTAAGATGGAATAACGATATTGGTGAAATTGAAACTCAATGACATGTATTAGCTTAAGGCTACTTAAAAGAAAAGGAATGTAACGCCCCACTTGAGGTATGTAGTTATTGTTTCTTCTTTTGCTCTTATTTGAGTTGGTTTCTTGGTAATATTGTTGGTTGACCTTTGATTGAGTGTTATGTTGAATACTTGCCCTAAAATTGGTTGAAAATAGAAGAAGTTTAGTGTTTCAGTCTTCGACGGGGCGAAGAAGAATCTTCGCCGTGGCGAAGAGGTGTTGAAGCCACGGGGAAGGGGAAGCTGCTGGACAGTTTCGCCGCGGCGACAGAAGATTCCTCGCCGCGGCGACAGGCCGACCAAAAAGTTGCTAAGTTTTAGACATTTTCTTCCCTAGGGGCAATTTGACCATTCTACCCCTAATTAGCAGGAAAAGTGGGGAGTAAATTGAAAGGATTTTTCATAGAGAATATGTTGATATGGGGGTGTGTTTGTAATGAATCAAAGGATATAGATGGAATTCCCAAAGAAGAGTAAGGGCAAAATGGGAATACTTGTGTATAAATTTTATTAAAAGGAATTAAGACATTGCAAACCCCTCATTCTTCTTCTCCAACGCCACTTTCCTCTCTTGCTTCCTCTCAATTTCTCTTTCATTTGATCAAGGAGTTTTAAAGGGCTTTTGGAGTGATTTGGGGTAGAAAATCAACATAAGGCATCCTAAGGTAAGGATTCTTGCTTTGGTTTTGAAGCTTTGTGAGTTTTGAATATATTTGATTATTGAGGGTTTTTGTTCATTTGTTGAAGAGTAGAGAAAAGTCAAGCTTATCAAGTGAAAGGAAGAGCTAGTGAAGTCTCTCCATAACAAGGTAAGTAAACCCCAACCCAAGTTAAGATTTGAGAATTTTCTTGATTAGGGTTTTGATAGCAATGATGTATGTATATGATATACATGTTATATGCCATGCTATTGAGGCTTAAATAGAGATTTCTAGTGCTTTGTGGTTGTTTATGCATTGCAATTATAAGAAATGACATGTGGGTTGGAAAGGTAGTTTGAGATTGAATTAAAGGATATTGAGAAATCCTTTTTGGAAGTGTCTTTCTTTGGCAGGAATTGTGGCTATGTGAGGGGCATTCTCCCCATTTTGGATGGTTAGAGAAAGAGTTAGAATCATTGCTATAGTAGAGTTTTATAATGCACTTGAGTTGTTTGATGAAATGCCTAATAGAGGTTTGAGAATGAGAAATGAACCTTAATTCTTGCAACATTGCATGTTGGCATCTCATAAGTGCATTAGTGGGGATGAACCATCCATATGCATTATTTGTGCATTGAGTAGTGACCTAAGAAAGAGTAGGAAGCTTTGTGTATGCACTTGCCCTATGTGTAGAGAACTTTGTGGATGCAACTACTCTAAGGGTAGAGAGAATGAGAAGTGCTAGAATAGAGTGAATGAGAAGGGTATTAGAAAGGGGTGAATGCTTTGTGATCATCACCTGACAATTACGAGAATCGGGTTGATGCTTTGTGATCATCACCCGAATAGCCATTAGAAGTGGGTTGATGCTTTGTGATCATCACCCGATAGTTAGTAGAAACGGGTGGATGCTTTGTGATCATCACCCGGTTAATTATGAAAAAAGGGTAGATGCTTTGTGATCATCACCCGGCATTTAGTAGAAGTGGGTTGATGCTTTGTGATCATCGCCCGACAGTGATTAGGAACGGGTTAATGCTTGGTGATCGTTACCCGAAAGTAATGAGGAATGGGTAGGTGCTATGTGGTCTCTACCCGATAGTTACGAAAACCGGGTAGGTGCTTTGTGATCTCCACTCGGTAGTCACTAGGATAGGGTTGGTGCTATGTGAACTCCACTGCAGGTCATGAAGAGTGGGATGGTCTTTGTGTGAACGCCATCCGGCCGTACCTCCCACGTAAGATGAGGCCATGGACGTTTAGTAGGAAACAACGAAAGTGTGAGGAAAGAATTAAGAGTAATATATATGGGGGATAGACGATGAGAGGGTTTACTTATCGAGCATTATTTTGTGCTCACCCCGTTATTTTCCTTTGTGGATGCGGGATCTAAGTGATGATGCGGTGGAGGGCGTCGGCAAGCGAGGAGCAATAGCTACCTTTGTTTCCCCTGTTTTGTCTTTTTAAAATGGCATTTTTGTAAATGACGTTCTTTGTGTATAAAAGACATATGGCTTATAATGAAAAGAAAGTTTTGGGCCCAATTTTCTATTGTTATTATGCATGCATTGTACTAGTTTACAACAGTTGTTACATTTTTGGTATCAGAGCAAAGATTTTGGGATTAAACAGTGTACTATTCTCATCGCCATGACGTCCTAAAACCGACTGTGTGAGTTAATTCTTTCCTTACAGTAATTGTTTCTTGAGTTGATTGGTGTGATTATTTTACAGATGAGGCATAGTTACCGAAAACGTGGTAAGGGTGTGGTGAATGAAGGAGAACCTTCTAACCCACCAGAGTCTACGCCCCCTCCCTTGGATGAAGCTAGAATTCGGGAATTATACAAACGAGGTTATGGCGTAAAACCCAAGGGAGAGTTGAAACCTCCGCATGTGTATCGCCTTAGGCCATGCATGTCGAAAGAGGACAACCGGTACCTCCCCCAGTACAGAGCAGAGTTGAACCGATTTACGGTCTTTCCAGTCAACATCAACCCTTAGAGTTTAAGGGTACTACAGATCCAGTAATAGCAGAAGAGTTGCTTGGGTCCGTAGAATGAGCCACGGGTTTATTTCCCATGTCAGACCGGGAGAAGATCCGGTATACGAGTTTCTTGTTTCGGGGTGATGCCCGAATTTGGTGGGAATTAATGGAAGAAACTCATGATGTGACAGTAATGACTTGGGAAGAGTTCAGGCAAGAGTTTGAGGCCGAGTATCGAACAGAGGACCAAGTTCATGAGAAGGTCCAAGAATTTATTAGCTTACAGCAGGGGACTAGTGCCGTGAAGGAGTACTCGGTGAAATTCAACTCTCTTGCAAGGTTTGCACCCGGAATAGTTAGTACTCCGGCTTTGAGAAGGGTAAGTTTGTGCACGGGTTGAAGCCAGAGATAGCCCGGGATATAATGACAAGTTCCAACCCCCCTCGAAATTATAGTGAGGCTTTAAGGCGGGCAATGAAGGCGGAAATTTTTGAGAATAAGATTTCCCCAGTCGGATCTTCGACAGGAGGACCGCGTGAGCCGCCTTCCACCCCGCAGAGAGAGAAACAAGAAAGTGTAAGAGGTAAAGAAATGAAGAATCAGAAGAAGAAGTTTCAGTATAGACAGAATAGAAACGAGTGGAAGAATAAATGGCCCCGGACGGAAGGGTTTCCCCTTTGCCCTAAATGCGGGAAGAATCACCCCGGAGAATGTCTGAGGGACCAAAGAGTGTGTTATAGGTGCCGACAGCCAAGGCACATGATGAGAGATTGCAAAGCTCCTCTTCCACCAACCACCCAGAGTTCAGGAGTTACTGCGAATGCCAGAGTGTTTACTGTGGGCACTGGGGTGTAAGCAGAGGCACTCCCATCACCAGGCATCGGGTCGGGCTTATTATTTCATTCAGTTCCTCTATATGCTTTAATTGATTCAGGAGCCACTCATTCGTTTATATCTTATGGGATGATTGAGAGATTAGGTTTGAAACCTATTAGCGTGACTCAACCCATTAAGATAGAGTTACCCGATAGGGTTAGTGTTCTGACGCAAGAGATGTTGTCGGGAGAGTCCATGGTGATCCAGGGTAGAGAGTTAACAGTTGATTTAATAGTTTTTTATATGCCCGACTTTGATGTGATATTGGGCATGGATTTCCTAGGGAGATATGGAGTAGAGATTGACTATCGGAAAAAGAAGGCGAGATTTAATCTCGATAGTGGAGATAAGTTTAGTTTTGGAGAGGGCCATCAGTTGAGCATGCTGATTAGTAGTGTGAAAGCTAGAAAGATGTTGAGAAAGGGGTGTTCGGGATATATTACCCATGTAGTGCAGAGTGGTGATGTTCCACGGCCAGAGATTCAGAGGGTGCCAGTAGTTCGAGACTTTCTAGATGTGTTTCCGGAAGAGTTACCGGGTTTGCCTCCAGAAAGGGAGGTAGAATTTAGTATCGAACTAGCACCAGGGATAGCACCAATATCTAAAGCCCCTTATCGAATGGCCCCAGATGAGCTTCAAGAATTAAAGAAGCAACTCCAAGAGCTTTTAGACAAAGGCTTTATCCGACCAAGTCATTCTCCTTGGGGAGCCCCAATCCTGTTTGTGAAAAAGAAGGATGGATCACTAAGGATGTGTATTGATTATAGGGAGCTGAATAAAGTTACAGTGAAGAATAAGTACCCTTTACCCCAGATCGATGACCTTTTCGATCAATTGAAGGGAGCGACGGTGTTCTCCAAAATTGATTTGAGGTCTGGGTATCATTAGGTAAGAGTAGCTGAGCAAGATGTAGCTAAAACTGCCTTTCGTACAAGATATAGGCATTATGAATTTGTAGTGATGCCTTTTGGCTTGACTAATGCCGCAGCAGTTTTTATGGACTTGATGAATAGGGTATTCCATGAGTATTTGGATCAGTTTATTGTTGTCTTCATTGATGACATTCTGATTTATTCAAAGTCAAGGGAAGAGCATGAGAAACACTTGAGTTTAGTATTGCAGCGACTGAGAGAAAAGAAGTTGTATGCTAAATTTTCTAAGTGTGAGTTCTGGCTTAATCAAGTGTTATTCCTGGGTCATACCGTGTCGAAGGAAGGGATTTCGGTAGATCCGAGTAAAGTGTAGGCAATCCTTGAATGGCAGAAGCCGAGAACAGTGAAAGAAATTAGGAGTTTCTTAGGCTTAGCAGGTTACTACCAACGATTTGTAGCGGGATTCGCCTAGTTGGCTAAACCGTTGGACGCTCTTACCAGAAAACTTTTCCTTTCCTTTGTCCGGTCAACGGCATGTGAGGAAAGCTTCCAAGAGTTGAAGAAGAGATTAACAACAGCTCCTGTATTAGTGTTACCACAGGAGGGTGTAGAATATGACATTTATACAGATGCCTCTTTGCAGGGACTTGGCGCTGTGTTGATGCAGTTAGGTAGGGTCATAGCTTATGCTTCTCGTCAATTGAAAGAGTACGAGACCAGATACCCTACGCATGACCTAGAATTGGCAGCTGTGGTCTTTGCCTTAAAGATTTGGAGGCATTACCTTTATGGTGTGAAAAGTAATATCTACACCGATCATAAGAGTTTAAAGTACTTCTTCACTCAAAAGGAGTTGAATATGAGGCAGAGAAAATGGTTAGAACTGGTTAAGGATTATGATTGTGAAATCAAGTATCAACCGGGAAAAGCCAATGTGGTAGCCGATGCCTTGAGTAGAAAAACCTATTTATTCCGGCTTACCAAGCAGAAAGAGTTAATAGAAGAATTGTCTAAGGAACAGATTGAAGTGGTTCCAGGAAGAATTGCCAGTCTAGAGGTACAGTTTTCCTTCTGGATTGGAGGAGAAAAGCAAGTGGCTGATGAGTGGTGTCAGAAAACAGTTCAGCAAGTGTTTGAGGGCAAGACATCAGAGTTCTTTGTGAGAGATAGTGTCCTCTATTTCAGAAATCGGTTGTGCATTCCTCCAAATGAGGAGTTGAAACAGAAAATTCTTATGGAGGCTCATGACACACCGTACACCGCTCATCCGGGAGCAACCAAGATGTATCAAGATTTAAAGAAAGGCTATTGGTGGTCAGGTATGAAGAAAGACATTGCAGAGTTTGTAGTTAAATGTCTAACTTGCCAGCAAGTGAAAGCGGAACACCAACGGCCGTCAGGGTTGCTTCAACCACTGAGTATTCCAAAGTGGAAATGGGAGAGCATTTCGATAGATTTTATCACGGGCCTCCCTAGAGTACAGGAAGGGTGTAATGCTATATGGGTGATTGTGGATAGATTAACCAAATCAGCCCATTTCCTTCCAGTAAAGGAGAGTACCACTACTCAGATGGCTCAGATTTATCTCAAGGAGATAGTCAGATTGCATGGTGTGCCCAAGACTATAGTGTCAGATAGAGATTCCAGATTTGTTTCAGCTTTCTAGACGAGTTTACAGAGGAGTTTGGGTACCCGATTAGCTTTGATCGCCTATCATCCTCGGGAGAGATGGCCAAACCGAGAGAACCAATCAGGTGCTCGAAGATATGTTAAGAGCCTGTTGCATGGATTATCGAGTATCCTGGCATGAGATGTTACCCTTAGTGGAATTTGCCTACAACAACAGTTATCAGTCTACAATTAGGATGGGGCCTTATGAGGCTTTGTATGGTAGACGATGTAGGTCTCCGCTACATTAGGATGAAGTAGGCGAAAAAGATGAGTTGAGTACCGCTCTTGGGCCAGAGGTGACCCAAGGCCCAAGGTGAAGATGTAAGGTTAATCAGAAATAGAATGAAACAAGCCCAAGATCGACGGAAAAGTTATGCCAACTTGAAGAGGAAAGAGGTGGAATTCCAAGTGGGCGACAAGGTGTTTCTGAAAGTTTCCCCTTATAAGCGAGTAATGCACTTCGAAAGCAGAGGGAAGTTAGCACCGAGATATCTAGGTCCATTTGAGGTATTGCAACGAGTGGGAAAGGTGGCCTACGATTGGCACTACCACCTAGCATGGACAAGGGTGCATGATGTTTTCCATGTCTCGATGCTACGGAAATATGTAAGTGATCCCCTCCACATCCTGAGTGTAGAGGACGTTGAAGTAATAGAGAATCTTGTATATGAAGAACGTCCAGTTCAGATTTTAGATCGAAGGGTTAAAGAGCTTCGGAACAAAAGTGTTCCGTTAGTGAAGATCCTTTGGAGGAATCACAAAGTGGAAGAGGCCACTTGGGAGGTAGAACGGGACATGCAGAATCGCTTCCCAGAGTTATTTGTATGAATTTCGGGGACTAAATTCTTTTAAGGGGGGAAGAATTGTAACGCCCCACTTGAGGTATGTAGTTATTGTTTCTTCTTTTGCTCTTATTTGAGTTGGTTTCTTGGTAATATTGTTGGTTGACCTTTGATTGAGTGTTATGTTGAATACTTGCCCTGAAATTGGTTGAAAATAGAAGAAGTTTAGTGTTTCAGTCTTCGCCGGGGCGAAGAAGAATCTTCGTCGTGGCGAAGAGGTGTTGAAGCCACGGGGAAGGCTGGGACAGTTTGATGCTGACGAGAAGATTCCTCGCGCGGCACAGCGATCAAAAAAGTTGCTAAGTTTTAGATATTTTTCTTCCCTAGGGGCAATTTGACCATTCTACCCCTAATTAGCAGGAAAAGTGGGGAGTAAATTGAAAGGATTTTTCATAGAGAATATGTTGATATGGGGGTGTGTTTGTAATGAATCAAAGGATATAGATGGAATTCCCAAAGAAGAGTAAGGGCAAAATGGGAATACTTGTGTATAAATTTCATTAAAAGGAATTAAGACATTGCAAACCCCTCATTCTTCTTCTCCAACGCCACTTTCCTCTCTTGCTTCCTCTCAATTTCTCTTTCATTTGATCAAGGAGTTTTAAAGGGCTTTTGGAGTGATTTGGGGTAGAAAATCAACATAAGGCATCCTAAGGTAAGGATTCTTGCTTTGGTTTTGAAGCTTTGTGAGTTTTGAATATATTTGATTATTGAGGGTTTTTTGTTCATTTGTTGAAGAGTAGAGAAAAGTCAAGCTTATCAAGTGAAAGGAAGAGCTAGTGAAGTCTCTCCATAACAAGGTAAGTAAACCCCAACCCAAGTTAAGATTTGAGAATTTTCTTGATTAGGGTTTTGATAGCAATGATGTATGTATATGATATACATGTTATATGCCATGCTATTGAGGCTTAAATAGAGATTTCTAGTGCTTTGTGGTTGTTTATGCATTGCAATTATAAGAAATGACATGTGGGTTGGAAAGGTAGTTTGAGATTGAATTAAAGGATATTGAGAAATCCTTTTTGGAAGTGTCTTTCTTTGGCAGGAATTGTGGCTATGTGAGGAGCATTCTCCCCATTTTGGATGGTTAGAGAAAGAGTTAGAATCATTGCTATAGTAGAGTTTTATAATGCACTTGAGTTGTTTGATGAAATGCCTAATAGAGGTTTGAGAATGAGAAATGAACCTTAATTCTTGCAACATTGCATGTTGGCATCTCATAAGTGCATTAGTGGGGATGAACCATCCATATGCATTATTTGTGCATTGAGTAGTGACCTAAGAAAGAGTAGGAAGCTTTGTGTATGCACTTGCCCTATGTGTAGAGAACTTTGTGGATGCAACTACTCTAAGGGTAGAGAGAATGAGAAGTGCTAGAATAGAGTGAATGAGAAGGGTATTAGAAAGGGGTGAATGCTTTGTGATCATCACCGACAATTACGAGAATCGGGTTGATGCTTTGTGATCATCACCCGAATAGCCATTAGAAGTGGGTTGATGCTTTGTGATCATCACCCGATAGTTAGTAGAAACGGGTGGATGCTTTGTGATCATCACCCGGTTAATTATGAAAAAAGGGTAGATGCTTTGTGATCATCATCCCGGCATTTAGTAGAAATGGGTTGATGCTTTGTGATCATCACCCGACAGTGATTAGGAACGGGTTAATGCTTGGTGATCGTTACCCGAAAGTAATGAGGAACGGGTAGGTGCTATGTGGTCTCCACCCGATAGTTACGAAAACCGGGTAGGTGCTTTGTGATCTCCACTCGGTAGTCACTAGGATAGGGTTGGTGCTATGTGAACTCCACCTGACAGTCATGAAGAGTGGGATGGTGCTGTGTGAACGCCATCCGGCCGTACCTCCGGTAAGATGAGGCCATGACGTTTAGTAGGAAACAACAGAAAGTGTGAGGAAAGAATTAAGAGTAATATATATGGGGATAGACAGATAGAGGGTTTACTTACTGAGCATTATTTTGTGCTCACCCCGTTATTTTCCTTTGTGGATGCAGGATCTAGGTGATGATGCAGTCGGAGGGGGCGTCGGCAAGCGAGGAGCAATAGCTAACTTGTTTCCCTGTTTTGTCTTTTAAAATGGCATTTTTGTAAATGACGTTCTTTGTGTATAAAAGACATATGGCTTATAATGAAAAGAAAGTTTTGGGCCCAATTTTCTATTGTTATTATGCATGCATTGTACTAGTTTACAGCAGTTGTTACAAGGAAGATGCAAAGTAGAATGGTTTTAGACTGTGAGAAAAAGTAATAATTGTATATTTAATGTCAAATATGTTGTACATAAATCGTAGTAGTTGAAAATTTTCTGTCTTTGTCCTTCAGTAACTTAGATTGATGATATATGTCAATTTTGTACATATTAAATATGTTGAACCTTGTTTTCTGAAAAATATTTTCCACATATTTTTGGTTAATAAATCTACATTGCAGGAAGGCCAATTAAAGCGATAACAATACTTTGCTATTCTCAGTAGCAAATTAGCTCCAAAAATGTTATGTATCCTGTTTAACTTTTTGAAAGTATCCATGTGAAAGTAAAACACTTCTGATCAACTTTTTTCTTTAAGACAACTTAAGAAAACAAATACTTAGTTTGCGGTGTAAAACATTTAGTAAGGAAGACAAAATAGAACTTGAAGATGCTTTAGTAACATCTAAGCATCTAGGGACAGATTGTGTCATTGAAGTTGAGAGCTGCATCGATGAAAATGCCACCTTCCACAGGTTGTTTGTTTCAATTGCTTCTCAATTTATAATCTAGTCTGAAGTTCACAGGTCATTATATGTGCATTATTGTAACATCTACTGAAAACTGTACAATGCATGCATAATAACAATAGAAAATTGGGCCCAAAACTTTCTTTTCATTAGTAAGCATGTGTCTTTTATACATAAAGAGTATTGTTTACAAAAATGTATTTTAAAAGACAAAACAGGGGAAACAGTGTAGCTATTCCTCATTGCTTGCCGACGCCCCTCCGACCGCAACATCACCTAGAACCTGCATCCACAAAGGAATAACGGGGTGAGCACAAAATAATGCTCAGTAAGTAAAACTCTCTCTCTGTCTGTCCCCGTATAAATAACTCTTAATTCTTTCCTTTTTGCTATTCTGATTCTATTTCTGTTTCTAATAACATCATAGCCTCATCTTACCGGAGGTACGGCCGGATGGCGTTCACACAAAGACCATCTCACTCTATGGCTATCGGGTGGAATTCACACAGTACCAACCCGTTCTTAGTGACTACCGAGTGAGGATCACAAAGCACCAACTCGTTTCTTTCTAACTATCGGGTGGAGATCACCTAGCACCTACCCATTCCTCATGAATTTTGGGTAACGATCACCAAGCATTTACCCGTCTCTAGTCACTATCGGGTGATGGTCACAAAGCATCAACCCGCTTCCACTAGCCGTTGGATGATGATCACAAAGCATCAACTTACCTATCTCTTAACTAACCGGGTAGTGGTCACAAAACATCTACCCATTTCTACTACTCATCAGGTGACGATCACAAAGCATCGACCCATCTCTCTAAGGGCTATTCGGATGATGATCACAAAGCATCAATCCGATTCCCATAACGGTCGGGTGATGATCACAAAGCATCATCCCAACTATACTACTCTTCTAATTCATTCTATTGTAGCATTTTTCAATGCTCTCTACCCTTAGAGTAATTTTACCCACTAAGCTCTCTACTCATAGGGTAATTGCATAAACCATTTCCTTACACTTTCTTAGGTCACTTTTCAATGCACAATTAGTGCCTATGGATGGTTCATCACTACTAATGCACTTATGAAATGCCAACATGCAATGTTGCAAGAATTAAGGTTCATTTCTCATACTCAAACCTCTATTAGGCATTTCATCAAACAACTCATGTGCACTATGAAACTCTATCATAGCCATGATTCTAAAACTTTTCTTAACCATCCAAAATGGGGAAAAACCCCTTCACAAAGCCACAAAACCTGCCATAGAAAACACTTCCAAAAAGGGGATCCATAATACCCTTTAAATTCCATCTCAACTACCTTGCCAAACCAACAACCCATTTCTCAAATTTGCAAGGTATAAACAATCACAAAGCATAGAAATCTCTATTTAATCCTTCATACATGCTATAATACATGCACATCACATACATACATCATCTCTATCAAAACCCTAATCAAGAAAATTCATAAATCTCAACTTGGGTTAGGTTTTACTTACTTGCTATGTAGAGACTTCACAAATCCTTCCTTTCACTTGCTTAGCTTGACTTTTCCTCTTATCTTAACCAAAAGAATGAAAACCCTCAAATACCAAAATGAACTAAACTCACAAATCACACAACTTAAGGAGAAATCCTTACCTTAGGAAACCTTAGGTTGCTTTTCCACCCCAAATCACTTCAAAACCCCTTGGAATACCTTGATCAAAAGAGAAGAGAAGTTGAGAGAAGAAGAATGAAGAGTCACGTTTGAGAAGAAGAAAATGAGGGGTTTCTTTGATTCTAATTCCTTTTAATGAAATACATCCCAAAGCATTCCCATTTTGCCCTTATTCTTCTTTGGGAATTCCATCCATATCCTTTGATTCATTACAAACTCACCCCTATCTCAACCTATTCTCCATGAAATATCCTTACAATTAACTCCCCACTTTTCCTGCTAATTAGGGGTAGAAAGGTCAAATTGCCCTTAAGGAAGAAAATATCTAAAACTCAATCAACATTTTATTTGGGCTGTCGCCGCGGTGAAGAAACTTCTGTCGCCGCGGCGAAACTGTCCAGCAGCCTTCCCCGTGGCTTCAACCTCTTCGTCGCGGCGAAGATTCTTCTTCGCCCTTGGCCAAGCACGGCAGATCAATTTCTTGCTTTTCAACCAATTTCAGGCAACCATTCAACACAACACTAAATCAAACAATAACACCAAAATCAACTCAAAATAAGAGCGAAAGAGGAAACAGTAACAACGTACCTCAAGCGGGGCGTTACAATTATGCTGCCATATTATGGTCCTTTTTTCAGTACTTTAAGAAAATTTGCATGCCATGCAATAGATCACGCTTCCAACATCCTTTCAAGGTTTTCTGTTCTAGATTCTATTTCATATGGGCTTTCTATTTCTAAGATTCATAAATTGGAATATTAATTGTATAGATGAGGCATTTAGAATGAAGAATAAATTTTAAAATCTTAATGTAGCTTTTTAGCATACTATAGTTTGCAATCTGCAGTCTGCAATTTTGATCCTGTCTTCCTATCCTGGCTTCCTATTTTGATGTGTGCTTTATGTTTTGTAAATTCTTTATTGAGTTCATTGGTTTCTAATCATGTAAGTTTTTATGCATTCACTAGTCAATGAGATAATTTATGTCTAAAAAAAAATTGCTGACTACAATCTACAATTTTGCAAACTACAATTTGCAAAAAGCAAGTCTCAAACAGTTCGTATTTGCATATTTGAAGATGAATTTATTGTATTTGTCAAATTGTAATAGTGTTTCCATTTGTTCAGATCAAAATTTGTCAAATATCAAGAGAGAATTAAAGATTATTGCAACAAGAAGGATTTGAGTTAATAACCTATAAACATTAAGTATTCAGAGAGTAAGCATTATAGTGTTGTTCAATGGAATTTTCATATTATGCTTGTTACGTTCAACTCATGTTTCGTTGTTTTCCTCTTTAAACATGTTGTTTTCCTTTTTGTTTTGCATTAAATATTTGGGGTGCTTTTGTCTAATCTTTTCTTGAATTTACAATATATCATTTTTGAGAATATACATGGGAATTGAAGATGTTTTTTGTATTGATGGTTTTGTAAGTTGTGAAAATGCAAGAGTACGTTTTTGGTAAAGTACAATTGGGAATGGAAGATGGTATGCATGATGGTTTTTGTTGTTAGAATTTTTTTGAATGATTGGAAAGTATTAACTATTGTTCATAGTTAATTTTCCAATCATCTAGGTATTATATTGTAAAGAATGATTGGTGCATATTTGTTAGGCATATATGAAGCTTTTTGTATATGAAGGTTTCTATGTTACAAAATATGATATGATGTATGAAGCTTTTTGTATTAGATTTTATAGATGTAAAGGATGTTGGGTGCCTATTTATTAGGCATATATGCAAACTTTTTGCATATGGAGGTTCACAATCAATGAAATGTTCTTTGAAAAATTAGTGTATCACTGTTTATAATTTGTATTATTAAAGTAACAACTATAATAGTTTATATATATGCTATAACAGATACATTGATAGCACTTTCAAAATGTTATGGAAAATAATTTTTTAACATTTACAAAATGTTATTAAAAACTCTTTGTAGCATTTTAACAGAGTTAAGAAAAACCAATCTACAACATTGTAAAAATGTTATAGATTTGTTATCTATAACATTTCGAGAATGTTACATAAAACTAAATTGTAATAGGTTAG
This sequence comes from Pistacia integerrima, assembly GCA_026225825.1. NCBI lineage: Eukaryota > Viridiplantae > Streptophyta > Magnoliopsida > Sapindales > Anacardiaceae > Pistacia > Pistacia integerrima. Next base: position 27,417,784 of record CM047749.1, read on the forward strand.
AATGTTAGAGAAAACTAAACTGTAACAGGTTAGGAATGTTACAAAAAATTTATTTATAGCATTTATGCAATGTTACCTAAAATCATTCGTAAACGCGAATAAGTGCTACAATATACTCAATAACAACATTTTATTGCAATTATTGAAATGATTAGTAACATGCAAAAATTGTTACCAATGTCTACTTTTTAGTAACATGGGTTATCATTGCATCCTTATAAATGCTACTGTTTACCTACAGTAACACTTTGTGCATGTTACCATATGCCATTTTCCTTGTAGTGTTTTTACTCAATCCAAACATGATTACACCCTTTTTCTTGACACCAGGGTGAGCCCTTCCTCATTCTCATTGTCTATGTTGATGACATTCTCATTACAGAGAACGGTGAGATTGCAATCAAAGTATTAAAGGAGTATCTACACAAAACATTCCACATCAAGGACTTAGGGGCACCCAAATATTTCCTAGGTATTGAAATTGCACAATCCTCAAAAGGAATATCTCTCAACCAACAGAAATGTTGAGCCCTCATGTGCTTTGATGTCCCAAAACTAATCAAAGAGTTGACTAATTTCTAACAAACATGCTTAGGTATGACAAATAGTCATAACAAAAAAAATGCATTTTTTCATATTGGAACAACCGTGCAAGATAAAGGATTGACCGTTCCTTTGTATTAAAATTGCCCAAATGTATGTTCCTCTCAACACAACAACATTATGTGTGATTGTGCATGCTATTGTCCAAAATGGAGCCAAGTCGCTCACACCAGGACTACCAAAAGCATCACGCCTATTCCATCTAAGTCAAAAGTCAAAGCTCTTAGAATTTTAACACTTCGCGCCTTTGACGAATCTTAGAAGACAAGGCTTGAAGATCTAGTTGAAGATTCAAATATCAAAAGTGGAACGACCGTTCTCCATGGTGAAATGACCATTCACACTCAAAGGTCATTCTTCGCTAAACATCAACGTTCCAGGTAGTCATTCATGCTACTGGAATTTTTATGGATTTTAAAGAGCCAATTGTTAGACCGTTCTTCGTGGTGGAATTACCATTTGCGGTGATGGTACAATCGCTCCTTGTGGTGGAACGACTATACCAAAAACCCTGAAGTTCTATGAAATGACCATTGGTGTCGGGAACAACCGTTGGTGATAATGGAATGAGCGTTCCTCTGTGTTTTAGGCTTTTCAGACACGTATTAAATGTAGCAATGGCTTTTTGCAACCAAGAGAGAAGTGAAGCTTAAATAGAGAACTTCATTGTTTAGAAAGATTGAGAGAATATCAAAGATTCAAGTCATATCAAAACATTCTCACATAATCCCTTGAGCTAAAAATCCAAATCAAAGCATCACTCTCCTGTACTTATTTGTAATTCTTTGAGAGTATTGTTCTTATTGTGTGTTCAAGCCTAAGATAAGAGGCAATATTTCTCACACTTTTTATCAAACACTTTATGGGTGAAATCTTGTAAATATAGAGGTGAAATCCTATCAAACTATTGTAAAGGCAAATTCCTATGAAAACTAGTGTAAAGGTGAAATCTGATTCTAGTGAACTTCAAAGAGGTTGCCTTGAAGAAATGGATGTAGGAGGCTTGTGGATTGTAACGCCCACTTTGAGGTACATCATTTACTCAAGTTTATTTGCCTTTTAATGTTGTATGTTGGCCTAAGTTAAATGGATATGTGTTATTGTTGCTTTTATGCCCTTAGTTTTGCTTATTTCAAGGAGAAAGATTGAAAAATTGATATTTGCAAACTTCGTCGCGACAAAGGAATCTTGTCACCGTGGTAATGAACTTTTTCCAAAAGTGGTGTTAGAACTTCACCGAGGCGAAGAGAAAAACTTCGCCTAGGCGAAGAACTCTTTGGATTTTTTCGCCGAGGCAAAGAACCGTGAGAAAATTCTAGAGAAATGTTCCTTAGGGGCAAAATGACCATTCTACCCCTAATTAGTTGAAAATGTGGGGAGTGAAAAATATAGAAATTTGATGGAGAATGTAATAAAGGTAAGGGCATTAGTGTAAATGACTAAGGGACAATGATGGAATTTCTAATAAAGTGTAAGGGCAAAATGGGAAAGTATGCCTACAATATGAGATAGTAAGGGTTCAAGCACAAAGACTCTATCATTCTCTACTCCCTCTCACGCCACCTTCACTCTCCATTTCTCTCATCTCTTCATCCATTTGCTAAAGGAAATTGAGGGCTTTTGGTTGGATTCTTATAAGGATTTGATCCTAAGCATCAAGAGATAAGGATTCTTGTTCTAGACATAAGATTAAGTTGTGTTATTGTTGAATTCTTATTAAGTTTATGCTTAGGGTTTAACTGGAAGAACAAGTCCAACAAGGATAGAGAACTTTTGTGCAATTCTTCAAGCATAAGGTAAGTAAATCCAACCCTAACCCCTTGTTTGAGCAAGTAAAGCATAAAGATTGTTTTATTTGAATTTTATATGAAGTCCATATGCTTGAGATTTGTGTATGAAACTTGTTATTGAGTTTGATGATGATCCATGAATGAGTTTTCTTCATGAGAAAGGTTGGTTGAGTTGATAGAAGCTGGGTTGAATTTAGAGGGAGTTTAAGAGCATTTATGAAGTGTATTTTCTTGGCTAGGATTTGAGATGATTCAAGGGAGTTTTACTCTCATTATGGATGGTGTAAGAAAGAAGGAGAAGTATAGTTAAAGTAGACTTGAAGTATGCATGCATGATGTTTGATGAAATGCCTAAGAGAAGCTTATGCATAAGTAGAGAAACTTATTTTTGTGCAACATAGCATAATTGCACTTAAGGAAGAAACATAAGCATGAGCCATCCATATGCATATACTTACATATGCATGAGAACCAAAATAAAGAATAAATAATTCATAACAATAAAGAAAAAGAAAGAAAAGCACTAAAGAATTAAAGAAAGAAAAAGTGTTAAAGAAGAGAAAAGAATAGGTTGTTGTGATGGGGAACCCGTGAGTGCTAAGAAGAAGAAATTCCCACATACACGCCACCTTAATTGAGTGGCATAAGAAGAAGAAAATTTGTACGACCCATAAGAGTGTATGTGGATGAGGGTTGTACCAAGAAGAATTCCTACATGCACGCCACCTTAATTGAGTGGCCTAAGAAGAAAGAAAGAATTTGTATGGTCTGCAAGAGTGCATGTAGATGAGGACTGTACTCACTCACACGGCCAGGGTTCCGAATCCATGCATCAACCGAGTCCGATCGGCAAAGAAAAGAAAGAAAGAATAAGAATAAGAAAGAATGAGAAAGCTTGAACAAGCAAAGAAAACAAAAGAGGAGCTTGAGCAAGCAAGAAAAGAAAAGAAATAGAATAAGAAATAGAAAAGAAGAAAGAAAATGCATTTTCTATGCATTATTGCATATGCATTTCATTCATGCATATTACCATAACTTCTCTCATGGTTAGAAAGAATTAGAAAGAAAGAACAGAGAGAAAGAAAGAACAGGGAGAACTAGAAAGAAAGAAAGAACAGTGACAATTAGAAACAGAGAAAGAAAAGAGAAAGAACTAAGAATGAAGAAGAAGAGAATTAAGTAAGGAAAGAACCAAAGAAGAAGTTGTGGGGATAGAAGAGTTAAGGATTTACTTACTGAGCATTTTTGTGCTCACCCCGTTGTTTCCCATGTTTTGCAGGAAATAGGTGAGCAGCGGTTGGAGGGACGTCGACAAGCGGAGAGAAATGGCATTACTATCCGCCGTTGTAAAAGCTTATATATATGTTATTTTGCTATCTACAGAATAATATATGTTTAGTAAAGAAAATTCTTTGGGCCCATCTATTTTTCATTTGCTACAAATATACTTTTATCATAGTATATTTTTTTCTAAGTATACTAGTAGAAAGAAGTCAGTACATGGATAAAGCTTTGAACCACTATAAATCTTTAGGCATTTCTTCTCTCTCAACTCATTTATCACTCGTAGCATACTTACTTAAAGCATCATCGTCATACACATATTTATTACTCACATTCATAACTCTCTCATCTATTTCTCATTATTAACTACTCATATTTTTTGAATCACTCTCATTCATTGCTTATCATTTGCCCATACTTATTGTGTTAGAGTAGGTGCCCTAAAGCCGATGGCTTTTTGTAATATGACTCTATGTATCATGTTATTTTTTTTAATAAAAAGGCATTATTTATATTATGTAAATTGTATTCTATATGTAATAATATATGTCCTTAGAGTGGTGGAACTATGACGAGGGAATCAAGCGGTTATGAGTCTTGATTGTGAGATCCTTATGAGCACATATGTTACCATTCTAGAAACGTCCATAGCCCCAGTATTATTGTAACCTAGGGCACAAATAATATGGTGAGGCTATCATAGCATTAAACAACCCTACTAAAAGGTAGTGATAGATCTTGCATGTCAAAATTGTTTGGTGACAACTTGGTGCAACGCATGGGTGCTTGTTATTCACAAGTTCACTGGACTGCCCACATAGAGGATTCCATATAGATGGTAACCCTAGTGTCTATGGAATGCATCCTCTAATTTATGATGGCTCATGTGATCCTTAGACTTGAGATCACCAGAACACTGTGTGTAAATATTGGTGTAGTTTGACGCTATCCAAATGTAATCCTATTTAGGGTTTTCAGTATGGTAGTGATTGACTACATTGAGAAGTACACTATGGCTATGATAGATCAACAAAGGATTCATCACTTCTGGGTACAGGAGAAATTATTTTGGTGAGATATTCGGTAAAAGGCAACGATCTTAAATCTGTGGCCATAGTGGAATCGGGTTATTACTTGTGATAACCAAATACAAATATGTCAAGGTGAATCATACTTGCAGCTAGCACTATTTCTGTGCTTCAAACCTTGATAAGATAATAGATGATGAAAAGATTGAATTGCATGGTAACCATACCGTTGATAGGTAGCTGTTTCACTAAATCTTAATGTATTAGGTGGCCGTGATGCCTTACTAAAGGCCAATCTTGGTATGTGTGTCAGAGTAGGTGCCCTAGAGCCAATCATATTTGACTCTACATAATATCATAGTTATCAAATAAAGGCATTCTTCTATATCATGTAAATCATATCCTTATATGATTTGATATATGTCCTTAGAATGGTAGAACTGTGATGAGGGAAGCAAGTGTTTTTAAATCTTGATTGTGAGGACCCTATGATCACATATGGTGGCCATTCTAGAAACGTCTATAGCCCTAGTATTATCTTGATTGTGAAGACCCTATGATCACATATGGTGGCCATTTTAGAAACGTCCATAACCCTAGTATTACTCTGATGTAAGGCATAGATAATACGATAAGGCTTTCATAGCGTTGAATGACCCTACTGAAAGGTAGTGACAAATCTCACATGTCAAATTTGTTTGGTGACAACTTTGTGCAATGCATGGGTGCTTGTTGTTTGTAAGTTCATTGGACTGACCCACTAGAGGATTCCATGTGGATGGTAACCATAGTGTCTATGGAATAAATTGTCTAACGGATGGTGGTGCATGTGATCCTTAGAGTTGAGATCACCAAAGCTTCTTGTGTAGCTATTGGTGTAGTTTGACAATAGCCTAATGTAGTCCTTTTTAGGGCTATCAATACAATAACGATTGGTTGCATTAAGAAGTATATTGAGGCTATAGTGGATCAATATAGAATTCATCACTCCTGGGTACAGGAGAGAATTATTCCACTGTGCAGTTTGGTTAAGTGGACACGACATATAAATCTATGGTCATAGTGGGATTGAGTCATTGTTCAATCTAATTTGGATTTGGTTGTTGATCCAATAACCAGATATTAACACATCAAGATAACATTTGAGGTTGACACTATTTCTATGCTTTAGCTTGATGGGATAGTAGTAGATGAAAGGATTTGTATTGCATGATAACCATACCATTGACAAGTATCAATTCTTCACTGATCTCTACTTGTTGGGTAGCCATGATGCCTCGCTAGAGGCTGATCTTGGTTTGTGAATAATGAGACGATTAATTAGTGGTTAAACATGATATTGCTCATTGCCACAAGATAGGGAGCCTATGGGTCACACACATAAGGAGAGTTGATTACGGAATGTATATTTAATCAAAGAAGGGTTAAAGGGTATTTTTAGTCTTTTCACAAAGACAAAGGTAATTCAGTAATTCTACATAGGTAGGGGCCTATTGTAACAACTTCTGTAAACTAGTACAATGCATGCATAATAACAATAGAAAATTGGGCCCAAAAACTTTCTTTTCATTATGAGTCATACGTCTTTTATACACAAAGAACGTCATTTACAAAAATGCCATTTTAAAAGACAAGACAGGGGAAACAGAGTAACTATTGCTCCTCGCTTGCCGACGCCCCTCCGACTGCATCATCACCTAGATCTTGCATCCACAAAGGAAAATAACGGGGTGAGCACAAAATGGTGCTCAGTAAGTAAAACCCTCTATCTGTCTATCCCCGTATGTATTACTCTTAAATCTTTCCTCACACTATTTCTGTTTCTCCTAAACGTCATGGCCTCATCTTATCGGAGGTACGGCCGGATGGCGTTCACACAGCACCATCTCACTCTCCATGACTATCGGGTGGAATTCACACAAGACCAACCCGTTCTTAGTGATTACCGAGTGGGGATCACGAAGCACCTACCGGGTTGTCGTAACCTATCGGGTGGAGACCACATAGCACCTACCCGTTCCTTATTACTTTCGGGTAACGATCACCAAGCATTAACCCGTTCCTAATCACTGTCGGGTGATGATCACAAAGCATCAACCCACTTCTAATAAATATCGGGTGATGATCACAAAGCATCAACCCCTTTTCTAATAACTAACCGGGTGATGGTCACAAAGCATCCACTCGCTTCTAATACCCATCGGGTGATGATCACAAAGCATCAACCCATTTCTAATGGCTATTCGGGTGATGATCACAAAGCATCAACCCGATTCTCATAACTGTCGGGTGATGATCACAAAGCATCCACCCATCTATAATACTCTTCTCATTCACTCTATTCTAGTACTTCTCATTCTCTCTACCCTTAGAGTAGTTGCATCCACAAAGATCTCTACTCATAGAGCAAGTGCATACACAAAGTTTCCTACTCTTTCTTAGGTCACTTCTCAATGCACAATTAATGCCTATGGATGGTTCATCTCCACTAATGCACTTATGAAATGCCAACATGCAATGTTGCAAGAATTAAGGTTCATTTCTCATACTTAAACCTCTATTAGGCATTTCATCAAACAACTCAAGTGCATTATAAAACTCTACTATAGCAATGATTCTAAATCTTTTTCTAACCATCCAAAATGGGTAGAAACCCCCTCACATAGCCACATAACCTGCCAAAGAAAGACACTTCCAAAAGGGTTCCACAATACCCCTTCAATTCCATCTCAAACTACCTTTCCAACCCACAACTCACTTCTTATGTTTGAAAGGCATAAACAATCACAAAGCACTAGAAATCTCTATTTAAGCCTCAATAACATGGCATATAACATGTATGTAACATACATACATAATTGCTATCAAAACCCTAAGCAAGAAAATTTTCAAATCTCAACTTGGGTTGGGATTTACTTACCTTGTTATGGAGAGACTTCACTAACTCTTCCTTTCACTTGGTTTACTTGACTTTTTCTCTACTCTTAAACAAAAGAACAAAAACCCTCAATATTCAATATATACGCAAAAACTCACAAGACTTCACAATCAAAGCAAGAATCCTTACCTTAGGATGCCTTAGGTTGATTTTCTACCCCAAATCACTCCAAAAGCCCTTTAAAACTCCTTGATCAAAAGAAAGAGAATTTGAGAGGAAGCAAGAGAAGAGAGTGGCGTTGGAGAAGAAGAATGAAGGGTTTCAATGACTTAATTCCTTTTAATGAAATTTATACACAAGCATTCCCATTTTGCCCTTACTCTTCTTTGGGAATTCTATCTATATCCTTTGATTCATTACAAACACACCCCCACATCAACATATTCTCCATGAAAAATCCTTACACTTTACTCCCCACTTTTCCTGCTAATTAGGGGTAGAATGGTCAAATTGCCCTTAGGGAAGAAAATATCTAAAACTTAACAAACATTTTGGTCGGCCTGTCGCCGCGGCGAGGAAACTCGCAGCCGCGGCAAAAACCGTCCCAACAGCCTTCCCCATGGCTTCAACACCTCTTCGCCGTGGCGAAGATTCTTCTTCGCCCCGGCGAAGCATGGAACACTGAACTTCTTCTATTTTCAACCAATTTTAGGGCAAGTATTCAACATATCACCCAATCAAAGGTCAACCAAACAATAATACTAATAAACCAACTCAAATAAGAGCAAAAGAAGAAACAATAACTACGTACCTCAAGTGGGGCGTTACAATTCTTCCCCCCTTAAAAGAATTTCGTCCCTGAAATTCATACAAATAACTCTGGGAAGCGATTCTGCATGTTCCCCGAAATTCATACAAATAACTCTGGGAAGCGATTCTGCATGTCCCGTTCTACCTCCCAAGTGGCCTCTTCCACTTTTCGATTCCTCCAAAGGATCTTCACTAACAGAACACTCTTGTTCCGAAGCTCTTTAATCCTTCGATCTAGAATCTGAACTGGACATTCCTCATATACTAGATTCTCTGTTACTTCAACGTCCTCTACACTCAGGATGTGGAGGGGATCACTTACATATTTCCGTAGCATCGAGACATGGAAGACATCATGCACCCCTGTCCATGCTAGGTGGTAGTGCCAATCTGTAGGCCACCTTTCCCACTCGTTGCAAGACCTCAAATGGACCTACATATCTCGACGCTAACTTCCCTTTGCTTCCGAACCGCATTACTCGCTTGTAAGGGGAAACTTTCAAAAACACTTTGTCGCCCACTTGGAATTCCACCTCTTTCCTCTTCAAGTCGGCATAACTCTTCTGTCGATCTTGGGCTTGTTTCATTCTATTTCTGATTAAGTTCACATCTTCTACTAGTTTCTGGGTCACCTCTGGCCCAAGGGCGGTACTTAACTCATCTTTTTCGCCTACTTCATCCCAATGTAGCGGAAACCTACACCGTCTACCATATAGAGCCTCGTAAGGCGCCATTCTAATTGTAGAATGATAACTGTTGTTGTAGGCAAATTGCACTAAGGGTAACATCTCATGCCAGGATACTCTATAATTCATGCAACAGGCTCTCAACATATCCTCGAGCACCTGATTCGTTCTCTCGGTTTGGCCATCCGTCTGAGGATGATAGGCAGTAATGAATGCTAAACGGGTACCCAAACTCCTCTGTAAACTCATCCAAAAAGCTGAAACAAATCTGGAATCTCTATCTGACACAATAGTCTTGGGCACACCATGCAATCTGACTATCTCCTTGAGGTAAATCTGAGCCAGCTGATTTGTAGTGGTACTCTCCTTTACTGGAAGGAAATGGGCTGATTTGGTTAATCTATCCACAATCACCCATATAGCATTACACCCTTTCTGTACTCTGGGGAGACCCGTGATAAAATCCATCGAAATGCTCTCCCATTTCCACTGGAATACCTGGTTGAAGCAACCCTGACGGCCGTTGGTGTTCCGCTTTCACTTGCTGGCAAGTTAGACATTTAGCTACAAACTCTGCAATGTCTTTCTTTATACCTGACCACCAATAGCCTTTCTTTACATCTTGATACATCTTGGTTGCTCCTGGATGAGCGATGTATGGTGTGTCATGAGCCTCCATAAGAATTTTCTGTTTCAACTCCTCATTTGGAGGAATGCACAACCGATTCCTGCAATAGAGGACACTATCTCTCACAAAGAACTCTGATGTCTTGCCCTCAAGCGCTTTGCAATCTTGTTTCGACACCACTCATCAGCCACTTGCTTTTCTCTGATTTCCTTCAGTAAAGAAAACTGTATCTCTAGACTGGCAATTCTTCCCGGAACCACTTCAATCTGTTCTTTAGACAATTCTTCTATTAACTCCTTCTGCTTGGTAAGCCGGAATAAATAGGCTTTTCTACTCAAGGCATCGGCTACTACATTGGCTTTTCCCGGCTGGTACTTGATCTCACAATCATAATCCTTAACCAGTTCTAACCATCTTCTTTGCCTCATATTCAACTCCTTTTGAGTGAAAAAGTACTTTAAACTCTTATGATCAGTGTAGATATTACTCTTCACAACATAAAGGTAATGCCTCCAAATCTTTAAGGCAAAGACCACGGCTGCTAATTCTATGTCATGCGTAGGGTATCTGGTCTCGTACTCTTTCAATTGACGAGAAGCATAAGCTATGACCCTACCTAACTGCATCAGCACGGCGCCAAGTCCCTGCAGAGAGGCGTCTGTAAAAATGTCATAATCTACACCCTCCTGTGGTAACACTAATACAGGAGCTGTTGTTAATCTCTTCTTCAACTCTTGGAAGCTTTCTTCACATGCTGCAGACCAGACAAAAGGAGTTTTCTGTTTGGCAAGAGCTGTTAAGGGTTTAGCCAACTTGGCGAATCCCGCTACAAATCGCCGGTAGTAACCTGTTAAACCTAAGAAACTCCTGATTTCTTTCACTGTTCTCGGCTTCTACCACCTCAGGGGGATTGCCCTGAGCTTTACCTGACTCACCGAAATCCCTTCCTTCGACACGGTATGACCTAGGAATATCACTTGATTAAGCCAAAACTCACTTAGAAAATTTAGCACACAACTTCTTTTCTCTCAGCCGTTGTAATACTAATCTCAAGTGTTTCTCATGTTCTTCCTTTGACTTTGAGTAAATCAGGATGTCGTCAATGAAGACAACAATAAACTGATCCAAATACTCATGGAATACCCTGTTCATCAAGTCCATAAAAACTGCTGGGGCATTAGTCAAGCCAAAAGGCATCACTACAAATTCGTAATGCCCATATCTTGTACGAAAGGCAGTTTTAGCCACATCTTGCTCAACTACTCTTACTTGATGATACCCGGACCTCAAATCAATTTTGGAGAACACTGCCGCTCCTTTCAACTGATCGAAAAGGTCATCGATCCGGGGTAGGGGGTACTTATTCTTCATCAGAACTTTATTCAGGCTCCCCTATAATCAATACACATCCTTAGTGATCCATCCTTCTTTTTCACAAACAGGATTGGAGCTCCTCAAGGAAAATGACTCGGTCGAATAAAGCCTTTATCTAAAAGCTCCTGGAGATGCTTCTTTAATTCTTGAAGCTCAGCTGGGGCCATTCGATAAGGGGCTTTAGATATTGGTGCTATCCCTGGTGCTAGTTCGATACTAAATTCTACCTCCCTTTCTGGAGGCAAACCCGGTAACTCTTCCGGAAACACATCTAGAAAGTCTCGAACTACTGGCACCCTCTGAAACTCTAGCTGTGGAACATCACCACTCTGTACTACATAGGCAATATATCCCGAACACCCCTTTCTCAACATCTTCCTAGCTTTCACACTACTAATCAGCATGCTCAACTGATGGCCCTCTCCAAAACTAAACTTATCTCCACTATCGAGATTAAATCTCGCCTTCTTTTTCCGACAGTCAATCTCTACTCCATATCTCCCTAGGAAATCCATGCCTAATATCACATCAAAGTCACCATATCAAAACTATCAAGTCAATCGTTAACTCTACCCCCGGATCACCAAGGACTCTTAACAAAATCTCTTGAGTCAGAACACTAACCCCATCAGGTAACTCTATCTTAATGGGTTGAGTCACTCTACTAGGTTTCAAACCTAATCTCTCAATCATCCCATAAGATATAAACGAATGAGTGGCGCCTGAATCAATTAAAGCATATAAGGGAACTGAATGAAATAATAACTGACGAGTAATGGCTGATGGACTGGCCTCTGCTTCCCCCTGTGCCACAGTAAACACTCTGGCATTCATAGTACCTCCTGAACTCTGAGTGGTTGGTGGAAGAGGAGCTTTACAATCTCTCATCATGTGCCCTGGCTGTCGGCACCTATAACACACTCTTTGGTCCCTCAGACAATCTCCTGGGTGATTCCTCCCACATTTAGGGCAAAGAGGAAACCCTTCCGTCCGGGGTCGCTTATTCTTCCACTCTTTTCTATTCTGTCTATACTGAAACTTCTTTTTCTGATTCTTCATGTCTTTACCTTTTACACCCTCATGTCTCTCTCTCTGGGGGGCGAAGGGTGGCTCCTTTGGTCCTCCTGTCGAGGATCCTACGGGGAAGATTTTATTCTCAAAAATCTCAGCCTTCATTGCCCGCCTCAAGGCCTCACTATAATTTCGAGGAGGGTTGGAACTTGTCATTATATCCCGGGCTATCTCCGGCTTCAATCCCTGCACAAACTTATCCCTTCTCAAGGCCGGAGTACTAACTATTCCGGTGCAAACCTTGCAAGAGAGTTGAATTTCACCGAGTACTCTTTTACGGCACTAGTCCCTTGCTGTAAACTGATAAATTCTTGGACCTTCTCATGAACTTGGTCCTCTGTTCTATACTCGGCCTCAAACTCTTGCCTGAACTCTACCCAAGTCATTGTTGTCACATCATGAGTTTCTTCCATCAATTCCCACCAAATTCGGGCATCTCCCCGAAACAAGAAACTCGCATACCAGATCTTCTTCCTGTCTGACATGGGAAATAAACTCGTGGCTCACTCTACTGCAGACCCAAGCCACTCTTCTCGCTATTACCTCGGGTCGTAGTACCCTTAAACTCGAGGGTTGATGTTGACCGGAAAGACCGTGGGAAACTGGCTTTAACTCGCTCGTCACCGGGGAGGTAGGCCTTGTCCTCTTTCGACATGCGCAATTAGCGGTACCTGTACGAGGGTTTCAACTCTCCTCTGGGCTTCTGCCATAACCTGCTGTATAATTCTCCGAATTCTAGCTTCATCCAAAGGAGGGGGCATAGACTTTGGTGGGTTAGAAGGTTCTCCTTCATTCACCACACCCTTACCACGATTTCGATAACTACGCCTCATCTACAAAATAATCACACCAATGAACTCGAGAAACAATTACTGTAAGGAAAGAATTAACTCACACAGTCGGTTATAGGACGTCGTGGCGATGAGAATAGTACACTGTTCGATCCCAAAATCTTTGCTCTGATACCAAAAATGTAACAACTGCTGTAAACTAGTACAATGCATGCATAATAACAATAGAAAATTGGGCCCAAAAACTTTCTTTTCATTATGAGTCATAACGCCTTTATACACAAAGAACGCCATTTACAAAAATGCCATTTTAAAAGACAAGACAGGGAAACAAGGTAACTATTGCTCGCTTGCCGACGCCTCCTCCGACCGCATCATCACCTAGATCCTGCATCCACAAAGGAAAATAACGGGGTGAGCACAAAATGATGCACAGTAAGTAAAACCCTCTATCTGTCTATCCCCGTATGTATTACTCTTAATTCTTTCCTCACACTATTTCTGTTTCTCCTAAACGTCATGGCCTCATCTTACCGGAGGTACGGCCGGATGGCTTTCACACAGCACCATCTCACTCTCCATGACTATCGGGTGGAATTCACACAGTACCAACCCGTTCTTAGTGATTACCGAGTGGGGATCACGAAGCACCTACCCGGTTGTCGTAACTAATGGGTGGAGACCACATAGCACCTACCCGTTCCTCATTACTTTCGGGTAACGATCACTAAGCATTAACTCGTTCCTAATCATTGTCGGGTGATGATCACAAAGCATCAACCCCTTTTCTAATAACTAACCAGGTGATGGTCACAAAGCATCCACCCGCTTCTAATACCCATCGGGTGATGATCACAAAGCATCAACCCATTTCTAATGGCTATTCGGGTGATGATCACAAAGCATCAACCCGATTCTCATAACTGTCGGGTGATGATCACAAAGCATCCACCCATCTCTAATACTCTTCTCATTCACTCTATTCTAGCACTTCATTCTCTCTACCCCTTAGAGTAGTTGCATCCACAAAGATCTCTACTCATAGAGCAAGTGCATACACAAAGTTTCCTACTCTTTCTTAGGTCACTTCTCAATGCACAATTAATGCCTATGGATGGTTCATCTCCACTAATGCACTTATGAAATGCCAACATGCAATGTTGCAAGAATTAAGGTTCATTTCTCATACTTAAACCTCTATTAGGCATTTCATCAAACAACTCAAGTGCATTATAAAACTCTACTATAGCAATGATTCTAAATCTTTTTCTAACCATCCAAAATGGGGAGAAACCCCCTCACATAGCCACATAACCTGCCAAAGAAAGACACTTCCAAAAGGGTTCCACAATACCCCTTCAATTTCATCTCAAACTACCTTTCCAACCCACAACTCACTTCTTATGTTTGAAAGGCATAAACAATCACAAAGCACTAGAAATCTCTATTTAAGCCTCAATAACATGGCATATAACATGTATGTAACATACATACATAATTGCTATCAAAACCCTAAGCAAGAAAATTCTCAAATCCCAACTTGGGTTGGGATTTACTTACCTTGTTATGGAGAGACTTCACTAACTCTTCCTTTCACTTGGTTTACTTGACTTTTTCTCTACTCTTAAACAAAAGAACAAAAACCCTCAATATTCAATATATACACAAAAACTCACAAGACTTCACAACCAAAGCAAGAATCCTTACCTTAGGATGCCTTAGGTTGATTTTCTACCCCAAATCACTCCAAAAGCCCTTTAAAACTCCTTGATCAAAAGAAAGAGAATTTGAGAGGAAGCAAGAGAAGAGAGTGGCATTGGAGAAGAAGAATGAAGGGTTTCAATGACTTAATTCCTTTTAATGAAATTTATACACAAGCATTCCCATTTTGCCCTTACTCTTCTTTGGGAATTCTATCTATATCCTTTGATTCATTACAAACACACCCCCATATCAACATATTCTCCATGAAAAATCCTTACACTTTACTCCCCACTTTTCCTGCTAATTAGGGGTAGAATGGTCAAATTGCCCTTAGGGAAGAAAATATCTAAAACTTAACAAACATTTTGGTCGGCCTGTCGCTGCGGCGAGGAAACTTTTGTCGCCGCGGCGAAACTGTCCAGCAGCTTCCCCGTGGCTTCAACACCTCTTCGCCGTGGCGAAGCATGGAACACTGAACTTCTTCTATTTTCAACCAATTTCAGGGCAAGTATTCAACATATCACCCAATCAAAGGTCAACCAAACAATAATACTAATAAACCAACTCAAATAAGAGCAAAAGAAGAAACAATAACTACGTACCTCAAGTGGGGCATTACACCTATGTGTATTTATTGTATAATAAATAAATAAACTAATTAATAATTAATATATTTATTAATTATATTAGTATTAATTGTGTTAATTAAATTACCCTAATTAATATTAAATGATTATATTTAATATTAATTGAAAAATAAAATTCCTAAGTAGTTGAGTAATATATTTAATATATTAATGCTACTAGGAAACCTAATTAATACTATTCTTATTTGGTTTAGGATTAAAACCAAACAAGGTAAAGAATAGTATCCTATTCCAAATTGGAATAGGGTTTTATGTTGCCTATATAAGACAACTTAAAATTAGGTTTAAAGGAGTGAATTCATTCAATCAAAATTGAGAGAATTTTGAGAGAGAAAAACCCTAGCCGCCATTCACTCCCTCTCTAGCAATTGGGATTTTCTTGAATTAATCTGTAAGGCTCTCTGTGTGGATACTGAAGCGCGATTCTACACTTGAATCTGGTTGCAAAGGATCCAATGTGAACAGTACCATGAACAATGCGTGAACAGTCTAGTGAACAGTTTGGTGAATAGTACCAAACATTAAAAGTGAAGGAGCCTCCAAACGAAAGTAAGTAGTTCGCAACCCTTTATGTGAATTAACATGTAAAATAATTAAATCAATACCCGGATCATGGATTAAAGTTTAATAAAAATTTTAAAAGACTATTCCGCGGCGTATTTTGTTCAAATTAAACGTTACAATGTGCAATGAGATGATTAATAAGGTGTTAATCGTAATATTACACACTTTCGATATGATAAGGAGCCTACGGGTCACACACTTAGAAGAAAATTTAAGGAAGATTAAATAAAAAAAGGGCAATTTCATCATTTTGTGATGAAAGGGTATTTTCGTAATCTTAAAATGCAATTAAATTTATTGAAAGGTTGTTGCCTATGTCCAATTTTATATTGGAATTTAATTTGTAAGGTTACATATTTATTTATATATTTATTGGTGTATATATATATAGATAGATAGATAGATAGATAGATAGATAGATAGATTATTAATTATTAAGTACCATTAGTACTTGTTTGGGAAAAAAGGAATATCTATTCCAAATAGGAATAAATGGCTATTCCAATTAAGGAATATGTTTTAAATATTCCTAAAAGGAATAGGGTTTTTAGTTGCACTATAAAAAGGCAACTAAAATTAATTTTTCAATATAACTCACAACACAATAACCCTCGCTATTTTTCCCATAGAGCAAAGTAATTTTTCTCTGAAAAACTTCAGCCCCAACTTCTTTGAATCGTGCAATTATTTCTACCAAAATTAATTGTGTGAATTTCTTGTCTTTGTGTGGATTACCGTAAGTTCATTCCTACACTTAGAGTGAAGCAAAATCGAATTAATCCAGAGAAGGAGCCACCAAAAAGCAGGTATCAAACTGATTCTAAAGTGTTTTTATGGTTTATAACATGTAAATAATATAATCGATATGAGATCATGGGTTTAGGGTTTTAATCGTTAAAGAAATATTTTAAATTTTGCTACGTAAAACTTGATTAAAACCCCAATAGTGGTATCAAAGCCGCTCATATCTGATTATGTTATTTAATTATATGTTTTAATTATGTGATTAGTTGATTGCATGGTTAGGGTTTTTAGTTTAATTAATTTCGTTGATTAATTAAACTAAAAACTGTTTTTGTTGTGTTGGAATAAAATTGCATTTGATTTGATTTTAATTTGATTTTATGGAATTAAAATTGTTTGCTAGAACCTAAGAACACCTCCACATGTGGTGGTGAACTGCTACCGTGTGTGGTTACACATGACGGCAAAGCACCTACTGGAGTCATGCGTAATAGCATTCAACTGTTACCCGTTGTTGCATGCAACAACACTGCAATCGCATGTTGCTGTGCGCGATAGGGCAGTGGTCGCGTGCTGCAAATGAATTTAGAATCAGTCACTATCTTTCGATAGGGTCGTTCAACACTATGATAGCCTTACCGTATTATCTGTGCCTTTATCTCAGAATAATACTAGGGCTACAGAAGTTTCTAGAATGGCCACCATATGTGCTCATAGGGTTCTCACTATCAAGATTTGAAACACTTGATACCCTCGTCACGGTTCTACCATTCTAAGGACATATATCAATATATACAATAATGATTTACACGATATAGAATAAAATGCTTTTTATTGATTAATAAACATTATTACAAAGAGTCAATTCTACAATAATTGATTGGCTCTAGGGCACCTACTTTAACAATATGGATATGAAAGAATGTTATATCTGATGAATTTTAACACAACTCTAAACTCACATCAAACAGCTACGTGCATGCACCCTTTTTGCAAACAAAAAAAAGATCCTTGTAGAATAAAAGCAAGTTTCTATTGCTTATAATGATTCATCTTTTTAACCTTCTATAAATTTAGAAAACTAATTTTTGTTTTTTTCATTTTTGATATGTGTTATTATTATTTCTAGGAAATATTAGCTGTAATTGTTCACCTACAATACAAGGTTTATATACTCAGACCAAGCCTTGACCCGGTTAAGAGGTCGGTCCCCAAATCGGAAAGCGCTTTGATCGAACCAGCCAACCAGTCGAGACTGACATTGTAACGCCCCGCTTGAGGTACGTTGTTATTGTTTCCTCTTTCGCCCTTAATCGAGTTGGTTTTTTTGTTATATTTGTTGTTTGAGTGTTATGTTGAATGTTGCCCTGAAATTGGTTGAAAAGCAAGAATTTGGTCATTGCGGCGCCACGGGCGAAGAATAATCTTCGCGCGAAGAGAGGTTGAAGCCACGGGGAAGTCTGGACAATTTGGCCACGCGACAACCCGAATAATTGTTGATTGAGTTTTAGATATTTTTCTTCCCTTAAGGGTAATTTGACCTTTCTACCCCTAATTAGCGAAAAGTGGGGAGTTAATTGTAAGGATATTTCATGGAGAATAGGTTGAGTTAGGGGGTGAGTTTGTAATGAATCAAAGGATATGGATGGAATTCCCAAAGAAGAATAAGGGCAAAATGGGAATGCTTTGGGATGTATTTCATTAAAAGGAATTAGAATCAAAGAAACCCCTCATTCTCTTCTTCTCAAACGTGACTTCCCATCCTTACTCCTCTCAACTTCTTCTTCTTTTGATCAAGGTATTCCAAGGGGTTTTGAAGTGATTTGGAGTGGAAAAGTAACCCTAAGGCTTCCTAAGGTAAGGATCTCTACTTAAGTTGTGTGATTTGGGAGTTTTAACCCATATTGAAATTTGAGGGTTTTCCTTGTTTTGGTTAAGATTAGAGGAAAAGTCAAGCTAAGCAAGTGAAAGGAAAGATTTGTGAAGTTTCTACATAGCAAGTAAGTAAAACCCAACCCAAGTTGAGATTTATGAATTTTCTTGATTAGGGTTTTGATAGAAATGATGTATGTATGTGATATGCATGTATTATAGCATGTATGAAGGATTAAGTAGAGATTTCTATGCTTTGTGATTGTTTATACCTTGCAAATTTGAGAAATGGGTTGTTGGTTTGGCAAGGTAGTTGAGATGGAATTTAAGGGGTATTATGGAACCCTTTTTGGAAGTGTTTTGTTTGACAGTTATTATGGCTTTGTGAAGGGGTTTTTCCCCATTTTGGATGGTTAAGAAAAGTTTTAGAATCATGGCTATGATAGAGTTTCATAGTGCACATGAGTTGTTTGATGAAATGCCTAATAGAGGTTTGAGTGTGAGTAATGAACCTTAATTCTTGCAACATTGCATGTTGGCATTTCATAAGTGCATTAGTAGTGATGAACCATCCATAGGCACTAATTGTGCATTGAAAAGTGACCTAAGAAAGTGTAAGGAAATGGTTTATACAATTACCCTATGAGTAGAGAGCTTAGTGGGTAAAATTACTCTAAGGGTAGAGAGCATTGAAAAAATGCTACAATAGAGTGAATTAGAAGAGTAGTATAGTTGGGATGATGCTTTGTGATCATCACCCGATCAAGTTATGGGAATCGGATTGATGCTTTGTGATCATCATCCGAATAGCCCTTAGAGAAATGGGTCGACGCTTTGTGATCGTCACCCGATGAGTAGTAGAAATGGGTAGATGCTTTGTGACCACTACCCGATTAGTTAAGAGATATGTAGATTGATGCTTTGTGATCATCATCCGAATAGCCCTTAGAGAAATGGGTCGACGCTTTGTGATCGTCCACCCGATGAGTAGTAGAAATGGGTAGATGCTTTGTGACCACTACCCGATTAGTTAAGAGATATGTAGGTTGATGCTTTGTGATCATCATCCAACGGCTAGTAGAAGCGGGTTGATGCTTTGTGACCATCACCCGATAGTGACTAGAGACGGGTAAATGCTTGGTGATCGTTACCCAAAATCCATGAGGAACGGGTAGGTGCTAGGTGACCTCCACCCGATAGTTAGAAAGAACCGAGTTGGTGCTTTGTGATCCTCTCTGGTAGTCACTAAGAACGGGTTAGTACGTGTGAATTCCACCCGATAGCCATAGAGAGTGAGATGGTCTGTGTGAACGCCTATCCAGCCGTCTCCCGTAAGATGAGGCCATGATGTTATAGAAACAGAATTAGAAAAGGAAAGAATTAAGAGTCACACACGGGGACGACAGGCTAGAGAGTTTTACTTACCGAGCATTATTTGTGCTCACCCCGTTATTTTCCTTTGTGGATGCAGGTTCTAGGTGATGATGCGGTTGGAGGGGCGTCGGCGCGCGAGGAGCAATAGCTACACTGTTTCCCCTATTTTGTCTTTTGAAATGCACTTTTTGTAAATAGAACCTTTGTGTATAAAAAGACATGTGAATTGTAATGAAAAAGAAACATTTTGGGCCCAATTTTCCATTGTTAATTGCATGCATTGTACTAGTTTTCGTAGATGTTACATTTTTTGGTATCGAGCAAAGATTTTGGGATTGAACAAAGGTACTATTCTCATCGCCACGACGTCCTCTAACCGACTGTGTGAGTAATTCTTTCCTTATAGCAATTGTTCCTTGAGTTTATTAGTGTGATCATTTTGTAGATGAGGCGTAGTTATCGAAATCGCGGTAAAGGTGTGGTGAATGAAGGAGAACCTTCTAACCCACTGCAGTCTACGCCCTCTTGGATGAAGCTAGAATCCGGGAATTGTATCAGCAAGTTATGGCTGAAACTCAGGGAGAGTAAGTACCCCTAAGACAAGTACCACACACGCCCGTAGAGAGAGGGCAAACGGTACCTCCCCAAGATGTACTGCAGTTGAACCGATTTACGGTCTCTCTAGCCAAGATCAACCCCTCGAGTTTAAGGGTACTACAGATCCAGTGATAGCAGAAGAGTGGCTTGGGTCAGTAGAACGAGCCACGAGTTTATTTCCCATGTCGGACCGGGAGAAGATCCGGTATGCGAAGTTTCTTGTTTCGGGGTGATGCCCGAATTTGGTGGGAATTGATGGAAGAAACTCATGACGCACAAGAATGACGTGGGAAGAGTTCGAGCAAGAGTTTGAGGTGAGTATAGAACAGAGGACCAAGTTCATGAGAAGGTCCAAGAATTTATCATTATGCTAGAAGGGACTAGCGCGTGAAAGAGTACTCAAGAAATTCAATGCTCTTGCAAGGTTTGCACGGGAATAGTTAGCACTCCGGCCTTGAGAAGGGATAAATTTGTGCATGGATTAAAACCGGAGATAGCCCGGGATATTATGACAAGCTCCAACCCTCCTCCGGAATTACGGGTGAGGCCTTGAGGCTGGGCAATGAAGGCGGAGATTTTTTGAGAATAAAATCTTCCCCGTAGGATCCTCGACAGAGGACCGAAGGAGCTACCCTCCGCTCCTCGAGAGAGAAACATGAGGATGTGAAGGGTAAAGACATGAAGAATCAAGAAGAAGTTCCAAAGATAGATAATAGAAAAGAGTGGAAGAATAAGCGACCTCGACGGAAGGGTTTCCTCCTTGCCCTAAATGCGGGAAGAATCACCCTGAGAGTGTCCGAGGGATCAGAGTGTGTTATAGGTGCCGGCAGCCAGGCACATGATGAGAGATTGTAAAGCTCCTCTTCCACCAACCACTCGGGGGTTCGGGAGGTATCTGCGAATGCCGCAGTGTTTCCGTGGGCACAGGTGAAGCAGCAGGCCACCCATCACCAAGTATGGGTCGGGAGTTATTATTTCATGCAGTCCCTTTATATGCTTTAATTGATTCGGGTGCTACCCATTCATTTATATCTTATGGGATGCTTGAGAGATTAGGTTTGAAACCTACTAGAGCGACTAGGCCCATTAAGATAGAACTACCCTGATGGGGTTAGTGTTGTGACTCAAGAGATTTTGTTAAGAGAGTCCTTAGTGATCCAGGGGTTGAGAGTTAATCGTTGACTTAATAGTTTTTGATATGCCCGATTTTGATGTGATTCTCGGGCATGGACTTCCTAGGGAGATATGGAGTAGAGATTGGATCGGTGGAAAAAGAAGGCGAGGTTTAACCTTGATAGTGGAGATAAGTTTAGTTTTGGAGAAGGCCATCAGTTGAGTATGCTGATTAGTAATGTGAAAGCCAGGAAGATGTTAAGAAGGGGTGTTCGGGTTATATTGCCCATGTAGTGCAGAGTGGTGATGTTCCAGCTTAGAGATCCAGAGGGTGCCAGTAGTTCGAGACTTTCTAGATGTGTTTCCGGAAGAGTTACCGGGTTTGCCTCCAGAGAGAGAGGTAGAATTTAGTATCGAACTAGCACCTGGGGACAACACCAATATCCAAAGCCCCTTATCGAATGGCCCCAAATGAGCTCCAAGAATTAAAGAAGCAACTCCAAGAGTCAAGTAGATAAAGGCTTTATCCGACCAAGTCATTCCCCTTGGGGAGCTCTAATACTGTTTGTGAAAAAGAAGGATGGATCACTAAGGATGTGTATTGATTATAGGGAGTTGAATAAAGTTACGTTGAAGAATAAGTACCCACTACCCCTGGATAGATGATCTTTTTGATCGCTTGAAAGGAGCGGCAGTTGTTCTCCAAAAATTGATTTGAGGTCCTGGTATCATCAAGTGAGAGTGGTTGAGCAAGATGTGGCTAAGATCGCCTTTCGTACAAGGTATGGGCATTATGAATTTGTAGTAATGCCGCTTTGGCTTGACTAATGCCCCGCCAGCTTTTTATGGACTTGATGAACAGGTATTTCACGAGTACTTGGATCAGTTCATTGTTGTCTTCATCGACGACATTCGATTTACTCAAAGTCAAGAGAAGAACATGAGAAACACTTGGGATTAGTATTGCAACGCCGAGAGAAAAGAAGTTGTGTGCTAAATTTTCCAAGTGTGAGTTTTGGCTGAACCAAGTGATATTCCCCGGGTCATACCGTGTCGAAGGAGGGGATTTGCAGATCCGAGTAAAGTGCGCAATCCCGGAATGGCAAAAGCCGAGAACAGAAAGAAATAGAGTTTCTTAGGCTTAGCAGGCTACTACCGGCGATTTGTAGAGGATTCGCCCGCTTGGCTAAAACCGCTGATGCTCTTACCAAGCGTAAAACTCCTTTTGTCGGTCAACAAGATGTGAAGAAAGCTTTCAAGAGTTGAAGAAGAGGCTAACATCGGCTCCGTGCTAGTGTTACCACGGAGGGTGTAGATTATGACATTTATACGTACGCCTTTGCGGTGGACTTGGTGCGTTGTTGATGCGCTTAGGTAGGGTTATAGCTTATGCTTCTCTCAATTGAAAGAGTACGAGACTAGATACCCTACGCATGACCTAGAGTTAGCAGCTGTGGTCTTTGCTTTAAAGATATGGAGGCATTACCTTTATGGTGTGAAGAGTAATATCTACACCGATCATAAGAGTTTGAAGTACTTCTTCACTCAAAAGGAGTTGAATATGAGGCAGAAGGTGGTTAGAGCTGGTCAAGGATTATGATTGTGAGATCAAGTATCAACCAGGGGAAGGCCAATGTAGTAGCCGATGCCTTGAGTAGAAAAAGCCCATGTTTCCCGGCTTACCAGGCAGAAAGAGTTAATAGAAGAATTGTCTAAGGAGCAGATTGAGGTGATTCCGGGAAGAATTGCCACCTTAGTGGTACTCCTCTTTACTAGAGGAAATTAGAGAAAAGCAAATGGGTCATGAGTGGTGTCGAAAAATAGTTCAGCAAGTGCATGAGGGCAAGACATCGAGTTCTTTGTCGAGATGGTGTCCTCTATTTCGTAAATCGGGTTGTGCATTCCTCCAAATGAGGAGTTGAAACAGAAAAATTCTTATGGAGGCTCATGACACACCGTACACCGCTCATCCGGGAGCAACCAAGATGTATCGAGATATCAAGAAAGGCTATTGGTGGTCGTATGAAGAAAGACATTGCGAGTTTGTGACTAAATGCCTAACCTCGTCAACGGGTGAAAGAGAACACCAACGGCCGTCGTGGTTGCTTCACCCATTGAGTATCCCAGTGGAAATGGGAGAGTATTTCGATGGATTTTTATCACGGGTCCCCTCCCGCAGTACAGAGGGTATAATGCTATATGGGTGATTGTGGGACAAAGCTTAACCAAATCAGCCCATTTCCTCCCAAAGAAAGGATAGTACCACTATGATCGCTTGGCCCAGATTTACCTTAAGGAGATAGTCGATTGCATGGTGTGCCCAAGACTATAGTATCGAGATAGAGATTCCGATTTGTTTCACCCCTGACAAGTTTACGAGGAGTTTGGGTACCCGTTTAGCATTCGATCGCCTATCATCCTCAGCAGATGGTCAAAGGCCGAGAGAACAAATCGTGCTCGAAGATATGTTGAGAGCCTCGTTGCATGGATTACAGAGTATCCCCGGCATGAGATGTTACCATTAGTAGAATTTGCCTACAACAACAGTTATCAGTCTACAATTAGAATGGCGCCTTACGAGGCTTTGTATGGTAGACGATGTAGGTCTCCGCTTCATTGGGATGAAGTAGGAGAGAGAGATGAGTTGAGTACCGCTCTTGGGCCAGAAATGACTCAGAAGCTAGTAGAAGATGTGAAGGTGATCCGAAGTAGAATGAAACAAGCCCAAGATCGACAGAAAAGTTATGCCGACTTGAAGAGGAAAGAGGTAGAATTCCAAGTGGGCGATAAAGTATTTCTGAAAGTTTCCCCTTACAAGCGAGTAATGCGCTTTGGAAGCCAAGGGAAGCTAGCACCGAGGTATGTAGGTCCTTTTGAGGTCTTGCAACGAGTGGGGAAGGTGGCCTATAGATTGGCACTACCACCTAGTATGGACAGGGTGCACGATGTCTTCCATGTCTCGATGCTACGAAAGTATGTAAGTGATCCCCTCCATGTCCTGAGCGTAGAAGACGTTGAAGTATCAGAAAATCTAGTATATGAAGAATGTCCAGTTCAGATTTTAGATCGAAGGGTTAAAGAACTTCGGAACAAGAGTGTTCCGCTAGTTAAGGTCCTTTGGAGGAATCACAAAGTGGAAGAGGCCACTTGGGAAGTAGAACGGGACATGCGAGAATCGCGCCGAGTTATTTGCGTGAATTTCGGGGACGAAATTCTTTTAAGGGGGGAAGAATTGTAACGCCCCGCTTGAGGTACGTTGTTATTGTTTCCTCTTTCGCCCTTAATCGAGTTGGTTTTTTTGTTATATTTGTTGTTTGAGTGTTATGTTGAATGTTGCCCTGAAATTGGTTGAAAACAGAAGAATTTCAGTCTGCCATGTGCCAAGGGCGAAGAATAATCTTCGCCGCGAAGAGAGGTTGAAGCCACGGGGAAGGCTGTGGACAATTTCGCCGCGGCAGAAAGTTTCTTCCGCGGCGACAACCCGAATAATTGTTGATTGAGTTTTAGATATTTTCTTCCTTAAGGGCAATTTGACCTTTCTACCCCTAATTAGCAGGAAAAGTGGGGAGTTAATTGTAAGGATATTTCATGGAGAATAGGTTGAGTTAGGGGTGAGTTTGTAATGAATCAAAGGATATGGATGGAATTCCCAAAGAAGAATAAGGGCAAAATGGGAATGCTTTGGGATGTATTTCATTAAAAGGAATTAGAATCAAAGAAACCCCTCATTCTCTTCTTCTCAAACGTGACTTCCCATCCTTACTCCTCTCAACTTCTTCTCTTTTGATCAAGGTATTCCAAGGGGGTTTTGAAGTGATTTGGAGGGTGGAAAAGTAACCTAAGGCTTCCTAAGGTAAGGATCTCTACTTAAGTTGTGTGATTTGGGGAGTTTTAACCCATATTGAAATTTGAGGGTTTTCCTTGTTTTGGTTAAGATTAGAGGAAAAGTCAAGCTAAGCAAGTGAAAGGAAAGATTTGTGAAGTTTCTACATAGCAAGTAAGTAAAACCCAACCCAAGTTGAGATTTATGAATTTTCTTGATTAGGGTTTTGATAGAAATGATGTATGTATGTGATATGCATGTATTATAGCATGTATGAAGGATTAAGTAGAGATTTCTATGCTTTGTGATTGTTTATACCTTGCAAATTTGAGAAATGGGTTGTTGGTTTGGCAAGGTAGTTGAGATGGAATTTAAGGGGGTATTATGGAACCCTTTTTGGAAGTGTTTTGTTTGACAGGTTATTATGGCTTTGTGAAGGGGTTTTTCCCCATTTTGGATGGTTAAGAAAAGTTTTAGAATCATGGCTATGATAGAGTTTCATAGTGCACATGAGTTGTTTGATGAAATGCCTAATAGAGGTTTGAGTGTGAGTAATGAACCTTAATTCTTGCAACATTGCATGTTGGCATTTCATAAGTGCATTAGTAGTGATGAACCATCCATAGGCACTAATTGTGCATTGAAAAGTGACCTAAGAAAGTGTAAGGAAATGGTTTATACAATTACCCTATGAGTAGAGAGCTTAGTGGGTAAAATTACTCTAAGGGTAGAGAGCATTGAAAAATGCTACAATAGAGTGAATTAGAAGAGTAGTATAGTTGGGATGATGCTTTGTGATCATCACCCGACCGTTATGGGAATCGGATTGATGCTTTGTGATCATCATCCGAATAGCCCTTAGAGAAATGGGTCGACGCTTTGTGATCGTCACCCGATGAGTAGTAGAAATGGGTAGATGCTTTGTGACCACTACCCGATTAGTTAAGAGATATGTAGATTGATGCTTTGTGATCATCATCCGAATAGCCCTTAGAGAAATGGGTCGACGCTTTGTGATCGCCACCCGATGAGTAGTAGAAATGGGTAGATGCTTTGTGACCACTACCCGATTAGTTAAGAGATATGTAGGTTGATGCTTTGTGATCATCATCCAACGGCTAGTAGAAGCGGGTTGATGCTTTGTGACCATCACCCGATAGTGACTAGAGACGGGTAAATGCTTGGTGATCGTTACCCAAAATCCATGAGGAACGGGTAGGTGCTAGGTGACCTCCACCCGATAGTTAGAAAGAACCGAGTTGGTGCTTTGTGATCCTCACTCGGTAGTCACTAAGAACGGGTTGGTACGTGTGAATTCCACCCGATAGCCATAGAGAGTGAGATGGTGCCCGTGGTGAACGCCTTATCCGGCCGTACTCGTAAGATGAGGCCATGATGTTATAGAAACAATTAGAAAAGGAAAGAATTAAGAGTCACACACGGGGACAGACAGTTAGAGAGTTTTACTTACTGAGCATTATTTGTGCTCACCCCGTTATTTTCCTTTGTGGATGCAGGTTCTAGGTGATGATGCGGTTGGAGGGGCGTCGGCGCGCGAGGAGCAATAGCTACACTGTTTCCCCTATTTTGTCTTTTGAAATGCACTTTTGTAAACAGTAACCTTTGTGTATAAAAGACATGTGAATTGTAATGAAAAGAAACATTTTGGGCCCAATTTTCCATTGTTAATTGCATGCATTGTACTAGTTTTCAGTAGATGTTACAGACATCATGCTGACATCATCATGACATGAACGACAGTTCCTTATCCTTGAATGGGCATTCATTGCACATCTCCACTTGAATATAACACTTGATAAATGGTTTAAAAATAGTTCAGTTTCCCAAACTCCTCCAACGCTTCTCCCTAAGCACCTCCATCTCTTCCTCCACAACTCCATGGCCACGCATTCTCCAACTCCACGTCACTTACCATTCTCATCTCTTCTTTATCTCCATTGAAAACTTCTTTCTCTTTCTAAACCTAACCCTATTACTCTCTTTATTGTTGGGGTTATGCCCTAAGAATATAGTGTTTTTTCTAAGAGATTGTTAAATAAATATAACTGTTTTATTTATATTACCATCTTATATCTCATTTATAATACATGTGTATATGTATGTATATCAATGATCAAAGGTTCCTACGCTACTGAGTAAGATAAAATCCCTGTTTATATGAAGTTGTCATATATGGGAGATACAAGATTTTATCATAGCTCGAAATTATGTTCACAACCATGAAACATGAGTTAGGCACTCAATTTTGATAAGGTTGTTGTGTTGTCTGCCTCCGTGGGGGTGATGAATCTCAAATCACTAAACTAGGGAAAGGCATTGAACTAGACCAAGTGAAGTTCATAATATTTGTATAACTATCGTAACTGAAACCATAAACTTCACACATTAGCAACTTTGGCATATGTACCTTAATTTTGAGTGAGTAGTGTACCTTTGATTTGTAGACTGCATT
Organism: Pistacia integerrima; assembly: GCA_026225825.1. Lineage (NCBI taxonomy): Eukaryota > Viridiplantae > Streptophyta > Magnoliopsida > Sapindales > Anacardiaceae > Pistacia > Pistacia integerrima. Next base: position 27,445,638 of record CM047749.1, read on the forward strand.
CTTTGATTAGAATAGAAGGTGAGATTCTGTTGTTTAACAGATCAATACCTCGGTTGATTGGGAATGTAATTCTATGAGTCCGAGACACTATTCCATAGATATGGAATTCCTGACTCCAAAAGGTTTAAGGGATACCGTCTTATGGATTTTACAAGGTCCTGAATGATGAGACTTGGCCAAGCGTTTAATGAAGTATTCATTAAACATTTTTCATTCAGTGGATGTAAAGCTAGACGTAAGGAAAACATGTAACCAGAAGGGTATATCGGTATATCGACCTAGTTCCAGTTATCGGTGTTCCATGAGGGTATATGTGTAGTTGTTGCTAAATGGATAGAATTCTATGATATAATTTAATTAGATTAAATTATTAAAAATTCTGATAAACAAAATGTTTAATTCAAGAGTGCAGTGTTGTCCCTATAGTGGAGTCAGACAACGCTAACGCATTCGATACTTTATGTTTATGAGATAAAGGGTACGAAACTGAATACATTGAAGTCTGTTATTAAATATTTCCATATGGGTCCCCTAGGTAGCCGATAAAAGTTATCTTGGACAATGTGTGTGAAAAATAATTTATTATAATTTAATGTGAACTATTTAGAATAGTTCGGGAAATTAAATTAGGCTAGTTACGGAAGGTATTTGGAGACATGCATTAAATATATTAAATGGTTTAATATATTTTTGGAGAAAGTCTTACATGATTGTCATGTCAAATATTTAGTAATAGTGGGCTAAAACATGATATGGCTAGTGAAGGAATACTTGCATGAATGTCAAGTGAAATTTTGGACTAAAATAAAATTGTCCTAATTCCACCAACTATATAAAGAAGTCAAAAACACTATTACATGCATCTTTTGAATTTTAGATCAAAATTTTGATCTCAAAGTTCTCTCCTCCATGGCCGAACCTTCTTGCTTTCATTTCTTTTGTTTTTTGTGTTAAATTTTGGTTTTAAACACAAATTAGTAATGGATTCACGCATACAAGCTTGGAAAGTGTTGAGTCCTCATGTGTTTTGATGTGCCAAAACTAATCCAGGAGTTGATTTATTTCTAACAAACATGCTAAGGTATGACAAAGAGTTATAACCAAAAACAAATTGTAGTTTTTCCTATTGGAACGATCGTGTAGGATAAATGAACAACTATTCCTTTGAATCAAAATTGCCCAAATGCAAATTACTCTCAGCATGACAACGTTCCATGTGATCATGCATGCTTTTATCCAAAATGGAGCCAAGTCACTCACACCAGCATGACCAAGCAACATGCCTATTCTATCCTAGTTCAAAGTTCTGAGAATTCAAACTTTTCATGCCTTTGATGAATCTTGGAAGACAGGCCTTGAAGATCAAGTTGAAGTTCATATATCTGAAGTGGTACAACTGTTCCCCATGGTGGAATGACCGTGCACACGCAATGATAGTTCATGTCTGAATTCCATCGTTCCAAGAAGTCGTGCATGCTTCTGAAATTTTTATGGACTTTGAGGAGACAAATGAAACAATCATAAGCAATATTGGTGGAATGACCATACACGATGATTGAACGACTGTACACAGTGGTGGAATGACTGTGCGCAATGGTAGAATGACTGTTCCATAAACCCTAAAGCTGAGAAATATGACCGTTGGTGTTGGGAACAACCGTTTGTGATGGTGGAACGACTGTTCTTCTACGTACTACAACTTTTCATAAAGTTGTTGAGGTGCATTAAATGAAGCAATAGCTATAAACGGCTATATCTTCAAATCAAAGTATAAAAAGATCACTTTGAAAAAGAAAAAAAGTAAGGGAGAAGAACATGAAAAATCTATTACAATACTCATAGTTAAACATTGATCTTCCCTCACTTTCTTTGAACTAAATCTTCTATCTTTAGAGGGAGAAACCTTGTAAAACATTAAGTGTATTAGCCTAGCTTAGATGCAATATTTCACAAACCTTTGTATCAACCTTTAAGGGAAAAATCTTGTAAAACTAAGGGCGATATCCTGAAGAACTTGAGGCAAAATCCTGTAAAACTAGTGTATTTGGTGAAATCTGAGTCTAGTGGAACTTCAAGGAGGTTTCCTTGAAGAAGTGGATGTAGGAGGCTTGTGGATATAGCTCCGAATATAAATCTATGAGCATTTCTCTTCCCTCAACTCATTTATTATTCATTGCATATTTACTTGAAGCATCATTATCATTTGCACTCATTCATTGCTTACATTTATAACTCTCTCTCATTTATTGCTTATTATTGACTACTCATATTGTTTGAATCACTCTCATTCATTGCTTATCATTTGTCCATAATTATTGTTCAACATCGTACATATTTATTGCTTATATTTGTTGGTGTTGTTTGTCCATAACTTGTTTGGGTTGGTAATAGTTTTTATTTTGCAATTATTTTTATAGATTCTTATTCACCACCTCTAGGAATATTTGCCATATAGGTTGCATTTGGTTCAGGGTGATATAAGATTAATCCTATAATCTTTGTTTAATTTTCAAGATTCCCTCATTTGGTTGTCAGGTAATAAAATATTATGTAATCTTTTATTGCAAATAGTGCTTACTATTGGTAATATTGGAGGTAATCAGATTACCTTCCCAAGAGGTGTTAATATAAGATTACCAAGGTAATCTTAATTTTAACCCAATTTTGCCCTTAATCTTTTATCATTTCGGACAATTTTCCCTCATATATCTACCAAATAAAAATTACCTAGACCCCCGTCATTTGAGAATTTAGCTAAAACACCACAGCCACAAAAACGTTTAAAAGTTAGCAAAATACCCCCAGCCACCCAAGACCACCACCGACTGCTAGCCACCACCGCTGGCCGCTGACAAAAGTCGTCATATCGACAAAAACCTAGCTAAATCTAGCTGTTTTTGGGAGTAGGCCTTACCGTCGATGGCTACTGACAATGGTGGTTGGTTGCTGGTAGTGGCTTGCGGTGGTGGGGGTGATTTTGCTACAAATTAAAGCTTTATATGGCTAGGGTGTTTTAGCAAAATTTCAAATACAGGGGGTTAAAAGAATAATTTAGAAAATAATATAACAAAATAATACTATATTATTATTTAAAAAGGAGGGCAATTCAGTAATCTACATAATTTACCCACTCATTTATCCTTCCAACCAAACATATTATTATAACATACCCACCAATTTATTCCAACCAACCAAACACATTTCTCTAAAGATTCCCTGGTAATCTATCTTTCCAGTAATACAACATTCCCCAGTAATATAACATTCCCTGAACCAAATGCACCCATAGGGTTTTACAATTGGTATCAGAGCTTGGGCTTTTGTGTTGAAAACCTAACAATTTCAAGAGCTAATCGATCTAGATATGGCTAGTACATCAACACCTTTCTTTAACGAAGGTCATTACTACAAGAACCCCATTGTTTTGTGGTGTAAACTACACACAATGGAGAATTAGAATGACACTCCACATTAGATCTATAGATTATAACTTGTGGAAAATAGTAGAGCAAGGGAACTTTGTTTCTGTGAATCCCTCGACATGTCTTCTTAAAGAGGAAGAACATTATACAACTGATGATGAAAAGAAATTGAGTTTAAATAATAATGCGCTTAACATTTTGTTTTGTTTTCTTTACTCTATAGAGTTTGGAAGAGTTTCGGCATGTGAAACAGTCAAAGATGCATGGGAAATTCTCCAAACAACTCATGAAGGAACAAGCCAAGTGTAGGAATCAAAGATCGAGATGCTACTCCGCGATTATGAGATATTTGAGATGAAAACCGGAGAAAGCATCATTGACATGTAAGAAAGATTTTCAAACTTGATAAACGACCTTAAGGGTCTTGGAAAAAGTTTTGAAACTCTTGAGCTTGTGAAGAAGATCCTTTGTTCATTGCCGAAAAGTTGGACAATGAAGGTGACTGCGATTGAAGAATCTAAATATCTCACTAAAATGAAAATGGATGGGCTCATTGGTAGCTTATTAACTTTTGAGATGAAGAGAAAGCCAAAAGAGGAAGAAACCAAACCAGAGAGGAAAATTGCCCTCAAGACCATAAATGAAGAAGAGGAAGATGATTCCTCTATCGTAGAAGATGACATGAACTTTTTGGCAAGAAGGTTCACTAAGTTTCTTGGATGGAACAAAAGATTCGAAAGAAGAAACTTCAAAATGTTCAAACCAAGAAATGAAGATGAGAAGGGCAAATCGAACATCATATCCATGATAATTGTCATCCTCCATTTGTTTCACATCAGGCTCCACAATCCCTCTCATAGACCTTTCTTTAGTAACAAATTATGTTCCTTACCAAGACATGGAGCATTTGCCCCACAAAACAGAGGAAAGTCTCTAATCGCTAAAACTCTTCACTAGGGTGGATAATTCTTAGTCACTAAGTTCTCTTGAATGATACCTAGAACATCAATTCCCCAGTTAGTTTCACACCATTTTCCAAGGACATCTCTTTCTTCACTGCACCAACAATAGTATCTCTATTGGGTGTTTCCAAGACAAATTATCCACAACTTCAAGGAAAATCCCTAACAGTAGAAATTCTTGGCCAGTTATACATAGGTAAAATTTCATAGACAATGATTTCCTGCTTTTTGATTGCCAGCTTGAATAGAGAGTAATGAGCTTTAGTTGGCAAAGAGCAGTAGCTAGGCATGTAGATCGCGTGCTGATGCAAATTGACATAGCTAGAAGCAATGGTGAATGAAGACGTGAGTAGCAACAAGCATCATGGGTGAGATGCACATGACAGCAAGTTCGTACGACCACAACACTGTAGGATTTTATGAGCAAACTACAACTCGCGTGTAGGCAATGCAAATGGGAATGAAGGCTGAAGTTGAGGCGGAAAGAGAGAGAGTGAGAAAGGATTTTACAATTGTCTTTGACCTTGTTTGGTTATCTAACCTAAGTGCCTATGTGTCTTGCAAGTTCAAAGCATAACTTAAGGCTAGTGTGGGTTGATTCACTTGATTACAAAAGGAGCTCTAAGACCATGTCAAAATTGAGAGGGCAAGAGAGGTAGTTGAAGAGAATTGAAGTATGCCTAAGAGATATATTCGAGAGGGCAAATTTGACAATTGAAGAGAGTCAAATATGCCCAAGAGATGTATTAAAAAGGAAGATTTGTATTCTTTTGAATTGTATTTTACATTGTATTCATACCACCTATTTATACAAATGTGTATCGATTATGTAAGGAAAAATAATCTCAAAATAATGTTTGTAAACTCTGTAAGTAAGCAAATAAAATATCTCACAGTAATGTTTGTAATCTTTCTGGGTAAGACAAAAAAATATCAACATTCCATATTTTCATGTCAAGCAGTTGATTGTTAATAAAACCATAAAATAATATTAATATAGTTTATCTTGACTAGTTAACTTCAATACTTTTGGTGTGCAAGAACATTGGAGAACTTGTGCTTGAATGTTCATTAAGTTCAAGATAATGTTATGCCGCTAACCATGAGGCACAAGTCAGTCGGTCACCTATCCAACTCATTCGATCACCGACCCAACGCATCAGGTCATTCTCTTTGGTGTTCCTTTTCTTTTTAATTTAACTATTTGCTTGTGCGAGCCACTATTCATCTCCTTCCCATCTTATTTTGTTTGTTTGTTTTGTTTATTTAAATGATTTTACTTGAGACGATGGATTTTCAATGGAACCAAAAAAAAAAAAAATTTTATTGAAATTGTGAACGATGTGGTTAATTGAGTTGTAGACAATTTTTAATATTCTCTTTGTGATAGTAAGTTAAAAACCAAATATTAGTTGAAACATAAAACGAATGGAAAAATATAAGATAACTGAAGAAACTAGTGACCTTGTGGCTATCTAACAGCTTGACAATAAAAGGAAAAATGACATAGGTGTATATATATATAAAGCTGAAGCATGGCCTGGTTGATTGACGCATAGGATTTGGGAAGCTCTAGAATTGTTTCATTTTTTTTTCCAAAAGCTGTAGATTTTCTCCATCTTGACATGTTGGATTTGTGGTTGACACGTGTTTGAATTTTATTGGAGATGATGTGGAATGATGTGGGCAGTGGCTTAATGTAATTGGTTGGTGGATGTCTCTTCACATTCATATCAACCCAAACATTTCTTTATTACACAATTCTTTGTCTCATCTCTCATTCCTTCACACTCATATCAACCCAAACGTTTCTTGATTCTCTGTCTCATCTCTCAAATTAAACTCACCCAATTGATTAAACGTATCCACTTCTTACCTTCATCTTCTAATGTTTCAGTGAGGAAAAGATGGTTATTGTTGTTTTCTGAATTTGATTATTGTTTTATGGAGGAGAAATTGGAAGTTTACTTTTTGAGCTTTGTGATGGATGTTACAGAAACCAAATGGACCTAAGATTCATCTTCCAAAGATGGCAAAATCTTCTAGCTTAGTTCAACAAGATGATATCGAGATTGAGATTGCTGAGTTTTTTATTTGAGACCTAAAACATCTCAATTGAATGTGGCATCTTGTGAGGCTTCTAATGAAATCGATGCTCCTAAAGTTTTATCTATGATGGTAGAGCCACGATGAACTATGGGTAGAGTGGGTAGGGTTTCTCTTCTTGAACTCTTATTACATAATAATATATATATATAGTTTCCCATTTTACCCTTGCACTTTCTAAAAATTCCATCTATGTCCCTTAGTCAATTACAAAAATGCCCTCATTTTTATTAACTTCTCCATGTTATTCTACTTCTTTTCACTCCCTACTTTTTCAACTAATTATGAGTGAGTACCACATCTTGTGTCAATGACCTAAGCTGTTGAAGGAGAGAAGTTAATCTCAATCATAAACATACCTGAAGTGGAAGCAAATGACTTCTTCTTGTTTGCGAGGAAAGCCTTGCAGTGCTTCCTATAGTGGCGAGACTTGCCACAATAGAAGCAGACTACCTTCCCACCTTTTCCAACGCCACCCGCAGGCTTGAGAGCATCCTATCCTTTACGCTTGGGCTTGAGATTGGCCTTGGCCTTTCCCTTGCCCTTTCCCTTTCCTTTATTGGCAGCTACTAGTAAAACAGGCTTGACTTTTTAAAGTCCTGCTATGTAGTCCTTAGCATGTTCAAAAGTTCCGACAGGGTTTTCACCATAGCGTTCATATTGAAGTTCATTATGAACGGTGCATAAGAGTCAGGCAAGGATTGCAGAATTAAATCCACTTGTAATTCTGCATCCAACTCAAACCCCAAAGTCTCAAGCCTCTTCATGTGCTCGATCATTTTGAGCACGTGAGGGCCAACTTAGGCTCCCTTGGTTAGACGACTTCTAAACAGTACTCTTGACACCTTGTACCTCTCATGTTGAGCATTCCCTTCATAAAGCTCCTTGAGGTGTAGAATAATGGTAGCAACGTCCATATTCTCATGCTACTTTTGCAGCACTGATGTCATTGATGCTAACATCAAGCATTGAACGCCATCAGCATCATCAAGGAACTTTTGATAAGTATCCTTTACTTCCTGAGTGGCATCAGGATCAGGCTCAACCATGTATGGCTTATCAAGGATATACAATTTCTTTTCAGACTTAAGTATAATTCGAGGTTACGATACCTGTCCAAGAAATTGGATCCATCGAACTTGTTTTCTTTCTCGATTATCGGTCACAGGTTCATAATGCTCATTTTTAAGTGAATCTACAATTCAGAAAAGTAAAGTCAATTCCTAGTGGACTGAGATCCCATCTGGCCCATTTCAAACCTTCATTGTGGCGAACAAGCCAAAATGGGTTGATTAGGTAGGCCAACAAACTTAATCCACACCAGTTGATAGCTCCCACTACCAACCTCAAATGTGAAGTAAGCCAACAAGCCAATCACACAATCCAACGACCTAGCCATCGTCCTCAAGTGTGATTCCTAGTATCAATAGAGTGGACACTACATGTTGCCATGTACACTCAACATTTGTAATTCTTTACTATGCCTATGACGTGTTTATCAACCTTCGCTATGGCGAACAAGCAAAACTGTCATTTTAAGTCGATCTATCATCATTAAGGAAAACTCCAATGAATTTTAAGCTCCCACTGGTAGAAGTGTACCCTTCGTTGTGGTGAACAAGGTTCTGGCGAACAGTGGTTTGATTAAAACCATGGTGATGGAAGGCATATGTGACTTAATATATCTTATTTGAGGGTTTTTATTTAATGTCTCACCAGATTATTATCTTTGTTAGAATATCATTGTTTGGCATGTTATTGAACATTCAACCTTAGCATGCATTCTAAACAAAATAAAACGTGTCGGTACATGGCCCACTAAAACCGATTTCCTCGAGCCTAGAGGAATCAGTGGATCAACCTTGGCCAAAGTTTTATGTTGTAACGAACTTTTATTTCGCCGCAGCTCGATCTACTTCTCCGGAATTTTGTCGTGGCCAGATTCACTTTTTGCATCTCGTTGCGGCAAAGTGTTATTTCGCCGCGGCTAACTTGGCATAACAGTGAATCAGGCACAGTAATGTCTTTTGCAATTTTTTTCACATAATGACACGGATCCAAATCAAATCAAATGCTCAAACATTCGACCAGGACACCAACCAACCAATACACATTCAATCAACACATTATTTAATCAATTGATTAATTAAGATATTCAACATACATAATTTTTCCAGATTTAAAAAAAAAAACACTTCAAATCATGCAATAACATGTTATCAAACATCAATTAAACAGTATAATCTAATACTCGAGGCTCTGATACCACTGTAAGTAATTGATCTACCATATGCAACAGAAAAACAAAAATTCAATTGGTAAATCAATTATCTTTCTTTGCCTAGATCCGAGTATAGATTATACCGTTTACATGTTTATAAACAAAAATCTGTATAAAGTAAATCCATTCAAAGATTAGAATACTTACGTAAGTTTGGAGGCTCCTTCGAATATCTCTGATTTTGGACAAGAACACTATTCATGATACTATTCATCGGTACTGTTTACCGTCTACTGTTCACAATCTACTGTTCACGTGATTTTTCGCTAATCGATCCAAAGTAGGATCGCACTCACGGAAGTCCACACGAAGATAATCCGAAGAACCCTTGATTATTTTGCTAGAACAATCAAGGGCTTTAAGAATCAAGAAAGAAGAACAAGAAAAGTTTTCTTCTTGAGAGAGAGAGAGAGAGAGAGATAGGGTGGCTAGGGTTTTAATTGAATGAATAATTCCCCACATGTTTTAATTTTAAGTTGCACTTATATAGTGCAACTAAAACCCT